>JARFJB010000785.1:0-100281 GCA_036346205.1 Vesta saturnalis
GGGTTTAATTTTTTAAAAATTTAAATTTGTATAAACCAATTTGAAAATTTGGGAAATTTTTCCCCTTTTAAAAATTTTACGTAAAAGGTTGAAATTTTGGGAAGAACGGGTTAAAACCCGGGTGATTTTAAAAAAACCCGAAAGGAAAAAAAATTAAATAAACCCCTAAAAAAACCCAAAGTCCAACTTTTAAAAAAATTTTTTTAAAAATTTGGGAAAAGGAAAAAAAAATTTTGAACGTTTGTTTTTTTCAAAACCCAATTTAAAAAAAAAATTGAAATAAGCCCGGGGCTAAACCCAAAATGAAAAAAAAAGGGAAATTAAAAAAAAAAAAAAAAAAAAAAAAAAGAAAAAAAAAATAAATTTTTAAAAAATTTTTCCCAAAATTTTTAAAAAATTTGAAAAAAAATTTAAAAATTTAAAAAAAAATTTAAATAAAATTTAAAAAAAAAATTTTATTAAAAAATTATTTTAATTTAAAAATTTAAAAAAAAAAATAAAATAGTTCCCTTTTTCTTTAAAGTGAATCCCTTTTTTAATTTATTTAAAAAAATTATTTAAAATTTGGGGTTTTTGCCTGTTTTAAAAAAACCCAAAATTTCTTTTTAAATTTTTTTTGGGTTAAAGGGTTTCCTTTCTGGTTAAACTTCAACAACTTGAAATAATTTCCCTTTTTGAAATTTTTTCTTTTAAAGTTTTTTTTTAAAAAAAATTCGAAAATTTTTTTTTAAAAAACCATTTTTTTAAAAAAAATTTTTTAGAAAAAATTTTTTTATGGAAACTTTTTAAATTTGGAAACCCCGGGGAACTGTCCCAAAAAATTATAAATCTGGTTCGAAAACATTTTTAAAACAAGTTTTAAATCTTTGCAAAAAACACAATCATAAAAAAATTTCCTAAATTAATGATTTTAATTTATTATTTTTATTGGTGGTACGGAATAAAACAAAATTAAAGCCGAACCCAAATAAAAAATTTAAATTGCTTATTTAAAAACTAAATTTTTGGAATATAACTCTTATACAAATACCCTTTTTAATCTAAATGAAATTAAAAAATAGGGGTTTCCAAAAAAAAAGATATATTTAAACCCAAAAAAAAAAATTTTTGTGAAAAGATGTAAATGGACAATAAATTTTCCATTTTGCATGATAATTTTACAAAATACAAAAGCCCAAGAGTGGTCCCCTTTCAAGGAAACCAAATCAATTGATAAAGGTTCGTTTAAAAAAATTTTCACCTATTTTGGCCTAAATCATTTTTGCAAAAATTTGAAATTTTCAAAAAAGGTTAACTTGGTTAACATTATCATAAAATTCAAAATTGATGAAAAAATTTAATAAAAATTTTTATTTAAAAAAATTTAAAATTATTCTAAGTTTTAGTTATGTAAATTAAAAAAAGGAATTCCCAAAAATATTTAAATTTTGTATTTAATTTTTGATTTTAAATAAAAGAATGGGATTTTACCTAATGGCCACCCATTTATTTAACAAAAAATTCCCTTAAGGACAATTTGAATTTACGAAGTTAAAAATTTAAAATTGTTTTGGCAGCTTAAACTAACTAATAATTAATATCCAACCTAATGTAAAAAACATAATACAAAAAGAAAAATGAAAATTTTTTAAATTAAAAAAAAATAAAAAAAATAAAAACAAACAGGAGATAAAATATGTTTTTTGTTAAAATTTTAATTAATACAACATTCGTGAAACAGGAAGTTCAAATTTTAAGATAGGGTAGGGAGTATCATATTAAAGAAGGTTTGACTTTCAAAATTAAAATTTAACTAATTTAATTTTTTTCTATCTATTAGTAATAATAATATAATTTTTAATAAAACCATATTAATACTCCTTCAAAAAAGTTATGGATTGTAATTAAGAAAGACAATCAATTTTCTGTCGGATTTTAAAATATTTGTTTATTCTTAATTATTTATTAAGAAATTAAAATAATAATGCTTTTTTTTAAAAATCATTGAACGAAAGTCTTAGGATTTGGAAAGTGAATTTAAATAAGGGAATGAATTTAAAACATGGGAAAAAAAAGAAATTAAATTTGTTATCAAATAATTTTAAATTTTTGAAATTTCCCTTATTTTTTTATATTTCTTTAAATATTTTAAAAAAAAAAAAATAATCAACATTTCAAAATCAATAAATTTTTATTTATCATTTGTTAAAAAATAATTCAACCTTTTATCAGCATATTCCTTTTTTTCTTTATTAATTTTTAATTACCCCTAAAGGCAAAAGGGCAAATTGGAGCCCTATAAACCTTTTTTTGTTAAATTTATTAAAACTTAAATTTTTGATTAACACTCAAATAAAAATTAACCCATTTTGTAATAATTAAATTTTATTAAAAAAAATTATTTATTAAACCATACATTCTTGAAGGGTTTTTTAAAAAATATCAAAATTACAAGCAATTAAGTGGTAATTCAAACCAACATAAAATTTAACTAGAAAAGAATAAAATAAAGCCATTTTGCAATTTAAACAAAAATTAATACCCGGAAGATTTATTTTCTAAAATTGTTTAAAAAAATTGTATAAAGTTTTTAAAAATAATCTTCAAGTTTATGAACACTTTTTATTAATTTTGAATTGCCGAAACAAACTTATTTATTTTTGTTTTAGGGATTTTTGACCTTGGAATGTTTAATTTTAAAAGGAAAATTTACTTCGCTTTTTTAAAATTCTGTACAAAAAAGAAAATAAGATAATCAATAATCTTATGTATCCCTTGAAAAAAAGCCAAAAATACGGGAATTTGTACATTTTCTTGGAATTGTTTTAAATTTTAAAGGTGACAAGCAGAATAATTCCAGTCAAGGTTATCAACCTAAAAATGTTGAAATGTTCCTTGAATTAATGCTATAGTTCAAAATAAAGGAAATTTACAAAAAAATTTAAATTATATTGGTTTAAAAATAATTTAAATTTTTCCCTAAAACCCTTTTAAACCTAAAATTAAATAGAAGATTATTTTAAAAAGTGGGGATTTTTTGGGGTTCAGGAATCACCTTATCATTGCAGACTGGTTTTAAATTTTTAAATTTGTTTTCATTTTAAAGCTAAAATGTTTGTTTTTGACAAACTTTGGAGGAAAATTTATAATTAAATTTATAAATTTCCTATTTTATTTAGAATTACTTAAAATTAATTCAAATATCATATGAAAATCATTAAGAAACCACGAAGAAAGAAAAAAACTTTATTGCCACCTTTTCTAATAAATTATAAAATGAAAACATGATGATGACCAGTGATCTTCGTTTTTGATTTCCAATAATAATAATTCATGAAACAATAATTATAATTAAATAAAAAAATTAAATTATAAACAAATTTTGAAAAGATTTTCATACAACTAAAAATATTTAAAAATTCCTAGATAAACTTTTAATTTTCACTAAGTTACTATGCATTTTAAACAAAATGGGCAAAAGTTTTAGATTCAGTTTAAAATAAGCTACCAAATAAAGAATAATGTGATTATCAACCAATTTTGGGAAATTTGCTCTTTAAAAACATATTTAAGTAAGTAAAATTGATGAATGTAAATTTTAAAATGGAAAGCTACCTTTACCCATTTAAAAAAAAATAAAAAAGATTAACTAGTTTTAAAACGGTCCAAAATATTTGAAGTATTTTTTATGTTTTTAACTTTTATTAAAGTGCCAAAAACTTTTAATTTGTCAACTTAATGGGTAAATGTTCCTTTAAAATGTTATTTCATCATTTTCAAAAAAATTGAGATTTTTTTTTAAAAATTTTTTTTTTTAATTTATTTTTAGTTAATTTTTAAACTTTTATTAATATTTTATAAAATAATGTTAAAAACACTAGGATGGATGTTATTTATTGTCATTAAATAAAATGTTTTTTCAATTGGTTAAATAATAATTTCATAAATTTATAATACATAAATACATTGGTTGAGTATCCAATATGATTCTTGTTGCACGGAGTCATTTAAATTTCCTAGATTTAAAAAATAAAAATGGTTAAAATAAATTCTTCCTTTTGATGATAATTTAAATATTTCTTAAACAATAAAATTTTCAATGAAAAAAAGTAAGATTATAACAAACGGTAAGTTTCGCCCAAATCTTAAATATTATTAAAGACTAAGGGTAATTCATAACCTAAATCGATTTTGCATTGGGCGACTCATTTTTAATAAATAAAATTAACAAAAATGAAAAGTATTAACACAAAAAGAAATTTTAAGTTATTACAAAAAAAGTTATTAAAATGAATAAAAATTTAAATAAAATTTTTGACCTATTAAAAAATAAAAAAGGATTACTAGTTTTTCCTTTCATGAAGTATTAGTTTGTACAATATTAAAGCTTTCTTTATTTCGTAAACAATTACTTATTTGTCCCTTTAAAAAGTAATTTCACTAAAATTTTTAATAAATAAAGTTAATGTATTATATGAAAATTTTATAGGGAATTCATTTTAAATACCATAAGGATAACATAAATTAACAAATAAAATTTTTTTAAACAAAATAAAAAAAACAAGCAACACATCTTGTTGTACTAAAGGCCATTTAAAAAAACCTAAATTTAAAAAAAAATTTTAAAAATATTTTTAGAAAAAAATGCTTTGTCTATAAAATAAAATTTTTCATTTTTGAAAAAAATAATTTAATTTTCAAACGTAAAAATTTTTACGATGAAATTTTAGAAATGTATTACATAATAAATTTCAAAATGTAATTAAATATCTTTTTTAAAAATAAACAACCCAAAAATGGGCATAAAAAAAAGGAAAATTTATTAAGATATACAATTTGTTTTTTAAACCGAAAACTTTAAATGTAAACTAAATTTGTTTTGAATTATGTCACTTGAAGTTTAGGATATTAATTTTTTATCGTATACAGTTTAAAAATTACATCTTTGTGAAATATTATTTTTTTTTGATTATAAAAACGTTTTGGGATAAAATTTGTAAAATAAAAGGGTTTTAAAATGTAATTATAAATTGCTTGGAAACTTTATTGAAAATTCCCATATAATAAATTTTAAGAAGTATTTCTTTAAGGTTAAATAAACGATGAGAAGCTTTATATAAAAGTTCTAATTTACGGGAATTGATTTTATGAAAAGTTTTTATCAAAATTATTTTTGGGAAGGTCACATATTGAGGGCGTTTTGAAAATTTTTCAAAGTTTAAGTTTGAATTTAATACATTTTAAATGACAAAAACTCTTAGGGTTAAAATTTTTGTATATGACTATTTATTGTATTAGTAAGTATGACCGATTTGAATGACTAGGCCGAAATATCAAAAACCCACGGCTTACTGGTTACCTTAAAGAATACATTTTCCCAATTAATTTAGGTTTAGTGTTTAACCTTAATTTTTTGTTTTTGTAAGACCTTTTTATCGGGGAATTATATTGTGGCCGTTAATATAAAATACCTTTCGGTTTATTTTGTTATTGGATTTTCAATCTGTTTGGATTAATAAACCATTTAAAAAATTTTTTAAAAATAAATAAGTTTTTGTGAAAATTTGTAATATTTGTATATAAAGAAAATTTGGTAATAATTTGAGTTTGTGTAATAAACCTTTTAGTAAATAAAAATATTGTTAAATTTACGTTGTTATTTGGAATGTTAAGAAAAGATAATTAACGAATTCCGGCCATTTACCTGCTGTGATTAATCTAATTTACTGCGGGGCCGTATATAAAAAAATAGTGTTGACCTTTATTCAGGTTTACATCCGCAAGATTAATTACAGGAAAACAAATTCGCTATTTCAAAAACAAAATATTTTTTATGATGAAAGGTGAAAAGGGTTTCCATAAAAGGAGGAGAGTGCGTAAAGGGTACCGCGAGCCCAGGGTTGGATTTGGATTAGTTCCCAGACGGGTAAGAAACCCCCTGCCGCCCCAGAAAAAAAAAAACTGGTTGGAAATTGCTAAGGGTAATTTGTATAAGACCCTGACAAGAGAGGAGCCGAAACCAAAAAAAACCCTAGATAAAGAGTTTGTGTACAGAAAAGAATAAAAACAGAATTCGCCTACGCCGGAAACAATTTACCCTTAAATTAAGAAAGAGTTTGGACCGACACGAGGACACCAAGGATTGTAATTTTAGCATTTAATTCAAAAAAGAAAAAATTTAGATGTTAACCAGCTAAACAATACTGACGTCGTGGGCTGTTCGCAACGTAATTAAAATTACGGTCTTTTGACTTTTTTCGGCGGTAAAGGCGAAAAAAAAAAAAAGAACAAATTCAACCGTTAAGCACAAAGCATTTAATTTATAGGATGTTCAAAAAGCCCAAACTTTTAAAAGGAAATTTGCGTAAAATCCACCATGACCGACTTTTTTTAAAGGTACGAACGTCTTATTCAAAAACAAAATTTTCAGTTTGAAATTATAGAGATATCCGGAACGAAGAAACTTAATTTTACCGAATTAACAAAAAAATTTCGACATTTACGCCCCACGTCGTGGCCTATTGTTTGAACCGTTATTTAAATTATAATTTTCATAATACGGCCGAAAGTATAAAGTTATGAACAACCATCCAAATTTTTAATGTAAAACTTTTTTTTCTTTTGTATTTGGAAAGTATTAAATGTTAAATGGTAATCCCCTTTAGAATCCCTATTTTAAAACGAAATAAATTTTGGTTTGTTTATAAGATTGGGGTCAAATTAAATTTGGTTTACCTATTGGTTGATAATATGGAATCCCTTTTATAATTTGGCTGAAATTAATTATTCCGTTGAAATAAGAGTTGGTGTTTTTAAATTTTTTAACCTTTGTCGAAATTTTTCCTTAGTATGAAAGATAAAGTTAAAATGGTTCGTAAATCATTGAAACAAAAAATTTGGTTTTTTTCGTATGGGGTTAAATTAGGAATTCGAGGTAGTTTTATTTTGGGCGGATTATGGTTTAAGGTGTGTTAAGTAAAAAAAAGGAAAAAATTATTTCTTCTCTAGGAGGCGGGTGTCGAGAATTAACAAACGGATTCGCGCTTTGTTGAACCGAATTTAAGCGTATACGAATTCGAAAACCGTAAAGATAGGGTTCGGTTAAATGAAAAAAATTTTAAGGGTGTCATAGTTAAAAATTTGGTTTTCATTTCAAATATTGAAAAATAAAAGATTTCGTTTTGTAAGATAGCGTTTTTTTAACAGTTCAAAAAAATCTAAACTTTTTTTTAAAAAAATTTCTAAACCCAAAAAAAAATTTAATACACGTTTTTTTTCAAATCAACAATTTTTTTAAATAGGATTTTTTTATACAATTTTTTTAAGGTTTTTAAAAATACAATTAAAATTCTTGACATTTACTATTTTCTCTTAAAAATATCTTATGTTTTTACTGAAAATAATTAAATTTTATAAAATTTTTTAGGTTTTTAAATTTAAAATTATGGCATTTAACCAAACATTTTTTATGTATCAATAATTTTTAAATTTTAAATTGTTTTAAAAAATAATTAATCACAAATTTAACAGTTCAAACCATAAGAATAAAAAGAAATTTGGGATTTTTAAAAAATTAAACACCAAAAAATTTTTGAGAACTAGGGTTTTAAAAACCATGTAAAGGATTTAAAATAAAAAAAGAAAAAATTTAAATTTTGAAAATAAAATTGTTTTTAAAAATTTAAAATTAATTTCTATTTTAGAATTTAAATTATATTTTTATTAATTAAAAAAAAATGTTTAAATTTGTAAATTATAAATTTTATTTTTTAAAAATTCTTTTATTTTTAAAAGTATTTAAAAAAAACTTTTTATCAAAATGGAAATATGGAAAAACCAAACAAATAAGTATAAAATTTTTTTTTAACCAAAAAATTTTATATCTTTAAAAAAATTTAAAATGATTTAATTCGGAAGGAAAAAGGTTTTAAATTAAAATGCATTTGTAGAATTTCCAGTGACCATGGTACATTTGAAAAATGAAAAATTGTGATAACAAATAATTATCTTAAGGGTTTTCACCCTACCAGCTGTATTTAAAAAATGTAAAATTATTTTCCTTCATATTGTTGCTGCGTTGTTGACAATTTTAAAAAGGATTGTGCTTTTTTTTTGTATGTCCGGGAAATTTTTTTAAATATTTACTTTGTATAAGTCAAGCCATTACTGTTTGATTTGTTGTATTTACTATTTTGTACCAAATTTTATGGGAAGATTCGTTGAAAGCAGATTATTTTTATACCATTTGTTATCTTGATATACATAATATTTAAATTTAGTCAGACGTTGAAACTAGCTAGTATACTGGTTTTAAGAAAAGAGGTAATTTAATTTGTGTAAAAATTTACCATTTTTTTATATTTCTGTGGGGTTTATTTTTAATAATACATAGGTTAATGAACTTTTGTTTTTTTTAATCAAATGAACCCCATTTCTTACAAGCCATCGATTATTTGCATTTTATTGTTTGTTTTTTTATCTAGAAATAATCAATTAACGTCCATATTTTTTTGCGTTTGTTTTGAGAAAGTAATTTGGGAAAGGACATCAAGGTATTTTTTAATTATAACAAATTTAACAAAATGGTTAATGCATTATTTTTTTTAAAAGTATATTTTGCTGGAATTGATTGATATTTCAAGGGTTGTAAAATTGAATTAAATTTTTCTTTTTTGAATTATAATTTCATTGAATCAATTTATTAAGTGGTAACGTAACAAAATCATTTTTAATCAGATTAGTGACTGATTTTCCATAATTACTTGAGGTAAACATGCGATACAGTTTCATTACAGGTGTAAAAGATCTGGGTCCTAGGATCGCATGTGATAAATTACCTTCATAGTCAGGCATTTCACCCGGATTCGTAAAAAGGTGCCTTTCCGGTTTTTTTTCATTGTGACTTTTTACAAGCTATCCTATGGTGCGCAAAATTTAACACCCCACCCCAATCATGAGCATGACCAACTCCCAATTTACCTGTTATCCGTTCTACCCAGTTTATACCATAACACCACGACCTTCGAAATATCAAATAGACAACCGAGAAATTTCCGTATTAGGCAGCATAAAGGCGGTTCCTCAAACTTCATATAGACAAATTGAAGAGCAAGTTGGTGTAACAAAGTCAAGGGTGCACAAAATTTGAGGAAAAAACCATCAGACCATACAAAAAAATAATTTTCCCTGGTGATGCTCAAAGGCGTTGATTAACCTTTTGCCGGTGGTGCTTAGAAAAAATGGCTAATGATGAAAATTTTCACAAAAGTAATATGGTCTGATCCAATAACTGCAGGTATTTTTAACCGGCATAATACTCCCATTTTGCTCATATTAGGAAGCAAGTGACAATTTGGATTTCTATTGTTTGTTTTGAATGCCAACATAAGATATATTATTTATCAAGAGCTTACTGAAAATAGATATCGTGATATTTTAGCAAGTTAAATTTACTAGATGTTTATCTCAGTCTAACGAAATCCACTTTCACAAGTTCACAATTAAGTCGTTAGATTTTGAAATAATTTTACTGCGATGGATTTATCAATTGGCACCTAGATTACCTGTTTTCTATGTTAGATTTTATTATTTTGGGGTTTCTTGACATGTTTTTCTGCTGTTAAACCGCTTTGGACAGTTCCTGATCGGTGGTTGAGATTGCTATGTTACTGTATCCACCAAACCCAGGTTTGTAATCACCGTTTGCTTTTTGGAAAGAGGGGTTTTCTGGTTTCCAAATAACCAAATAATAAATCACTGAAAATATTTCAAATCTAATGATTTTATTGATGAAAATTGATCGTTTCATTCGCAGTATGGCAAGTACCATCCTGCTAAACCCTTTCTGGACATCATTTAAAATTATTCCATAAATAATTTGTTGATTGTCCTATCGAGCTCCATTTACAGTAACCGCATCACCAGGTTCATTCTGGAAAAATAAGGACTAATCACGCCTCCAACCTAAAAACCACACCACACAGTCACTTTTTCTGGATCGTTTTCTCCAATTTATTTTGGATTATCTTCACCCATACCCTACAATTTTTTTTAACGTGTCCTCAACGTTAAATAGCATCGCTAAAGATTATTTTTCGAAAAAAATCGTCTTCTTGTTTTTGTTTCTAAGACCTAATTAACAAATGTACGCGTGACAAGTGATCGGTTTTCTTTTTAAATATTTTCAATTTTCAAAATGTTTGCTGACTCGATTCTTTTATTCAATTATGCGAACGTTTACGAATTGACATTCACGGGTTTTCAGCAACACTAGCACGTATCGTATCAATGTTTCCCCCTAATCAAGTACGATGATTGTAAACTTTTTGTCTGTTGATTTCTACTGGCCTAGTTCCTTCTTATTCTCAATAACTTTCACCAATGGTGTAATATTTCGTCCAAATGCGTTTGACATTTCCTTGCATTGCAAAAACATTCCCCATTTTGGTAATATGTTTTTACAATAAGTACACGTTCTTTAATGGAAAATCGTTCCATGAGGACCAAGTCAAAACTAATCGCAAAGATTTCACTTGACCTCTGTCAAGTGTGTGACATGGCATTTAAGCAAGAGTAATAAAAACGGCGGGGAATTTAAATCGGAAGGTCAAATTTGGACATCATTTTCAAAGAGCTGAAGTTAATTGGCCGCCTAGATCTTGTAATAGTACACCACCAGGTTAAATGTTGTAGGGCTTCTTGAATGTAAGAGATGTTAACAATCCTCAAACCACTGAACAGCTTCGAGATAACATTATTCATTCATTTGGAGGAATTGACCAAAATATCTGCGAACATGTTTCATTGTTAATCGCAACATTTGTACTTCAAAATGAAATAATAAAATTATTAGATTTAAAATATTTTCAGTGATTTATCATTTATTATTCAAGATGCCCTAAAGGCTATGAATGGTGTCATGGGCCATCGCTCTACTTCTCTAACGTTTAAAATTTCCCACGGACCAAGGCCGGTTTTCATCGGACGAAGAAAAAATGTTAGAACAATGGATAACTTCATCTTAACAGAAAGGTTTTCCCATAAGGTTTGAGCATCGGTTAAATTAAAAATTTTTGGACTCCCGACAAAATCCTTTCTAACAAAATAAATCTGGATAGGGTTGATGTACAGCCTTTTGCGGGAACCTTAAGAATGTGGGAAAAACACCTCAAGTGCTATTGTTTCTGAGACAGGTGGAAAGTGGTTTCTAGAAATTGAGCAATACATCTAAATAATATACTAAATGACCTTTCACGCATTTGTAATGGTGACGAAACATGTTTTATTTTGTTCAAAAACAAAAAGCTGGTTGCACCTAAAGGAACTAAGAATGTATGAAAGGTCGAACATCATACCAAAACGAACCTGTAATGAACCAGAATTGAGTAAGACAAATTAATTGTTATTTTAATAAAAATTATTAAGATAATTTTAAATAATAATTCATTTTATTCCAGTTCTTAAAATGTAAATAATCAGCACTTTTGCGTGCGCAGTAATTTCACGATGTGCAGAAACGTTGGACATTTCCTATCTAAAACCCCACTCATTCGCAAGGTTTATAAGCGAAATTATTGGCACTTTAATTAATTCTGTTGTAGAACGCTTCCACAAATACTCTCCTGCCTTCCGTTTGTAATAATTTTTACACCTGAAATTCTGTTTGTAGAACGCTTCTCTAAAATACTCCCTGCCTGTCCGTTTGTAATAATTTATTACACCTGAAATTCTCTATTCGAGAACAAATTGACCCGCTCTTAAAGCATTTTCAATTGAATTAAATAGAATTCTAACACTAGTATAACCAATTTTTGAAAATAGTTGTTCCAGAAATTCCTATTAACAAACCATCTTTAAGAAATTAATTGACGTCAAAGAGGTTTTGGTATTATACTGGGGTTTTAGACTGACTGGTTAACACCGGGGTCAGGGACTATTATAACTTCTTCTAGTTAATTCTGTTTCCCTGTAATCTCAGAAACGGCAATTCAAATCCCATCCAGAACCCTGTATAGTTCTATATATTCAAAGTTCCGATACAGTTTGAATAAAAGAATCTCTAAATTTTAATTTGACTATTGACCCCTGGCTTCTATTAACGAGATTATAAACGAACCCCAATATATCCTGAACCCTGTATAAGTTCTATATTTCAAAGTATCCGTTACAGCTTTGAATAAATAGAAAAATTTGTTGATTTAGCTCGAGCTCCTTGTTTGGCTATCAACACTTATAATTATTCCCCTGTATATCACAAAACCACCTGAATATCAAGAAATTTTAAAAAAAAACCTGAATTTTAAAACAAATTTTACAAGGAAGTAAATTTTACGGTTTCCAAAGTAAAAAATTTCTATTTTACGATAAGTCATTACATTAAAGAGATTTTTTGCGCTTTAACAATTAAAACTTTAAAAATTATTCAAAAGAAAATAAAAATTCCATTTCGCAAATAAGTAACCCCATTCAATTGAAGTGTGAATCATCCTCTTTATACAAAAAACGAAGCTCAATGCCATTTTAGTAGTTTGAATTCATCAATTTTCAACACAATTGTCGAAAATATTTCTGTATCATATGAACCATTACAAACTTTAAATTGCGAATTTCAAACGTTGAATAACCCTTGTACATATTTGATTGTTTATTATTTATAGTTAATTTAGAATTAGTCTTTTTTGTGTACAAACCCCATAAATCCAAAATCAAATACAATTGTCTAAAGAATAACTAACACTAATCGTGTAATTATCAGAATCTTTGAGGCCTGCTTTTCTTTAACCTGTTCCATTTCAAAACGTTTTAAAGAAAATATAAAATCAAGGGTCCACGATAGAAATTTGAAATACGCTCTAACCTCGAATTCAACAACATTGTCTTAAATTTAAAAATATAATAGACAAAATAACTTACCTGTCTAAATCGTAATCCTGTTTTGAAATTAAACCCATTTTTTATAACATTATATTTGTTTACAAAGAAAAAAACCAAATTATTTCATTTTGAACACTGCATTATAACGCCTTGTTTACAGGAAATTTAAAGACGACAGCAAATAACCCCAATTTAAAATTATAAATCTTGGATTTACCGCCGACATTTCAACGACAAATTATGGTGGGTAAATAATCATCCTTATAAATATTTTTGAAATTTGTCGTTTATTTTCATTTTGTCTAATTTGAATATTTAAGTATTTTACCAGAATATTGTTTTGTTAAGTTATTATAAAAGTTTTGTTTTAATATATGTAAAACCTGGGTTGAAAATTGTTTAACAGTTATAAACAAGAAAACCCACTTCCCAAATTTGACTAGCTGAGGTTAAAAAAAATAATAGTGGTTTGTAAGTGTAACTCATAAAAGCAACCTGCACAAAATTATGGGCCTTACAAACCAAACAAACGAACATTGTTACTTTTGTAATTTTGGTGATATATCCTTACCAGAAATTCCGTCTGATGTAGTAAAATCCCCATCTACAGGAAGTCATAAAAAATAGTATATTCCAAACCCCTTAAAACAATCAAAAATTTTCCCCATTTTGGCGTTCGGTTACGGTCATGTTACCACACATATGAACTATCCAAATTGGCGCAGATTGCATTAATTTCTTGACATCCTAGCGCAACAAATTCTCCAGCCAGCAGACGTTGTCTGCTTCAAAAAGTACTCCAATTCGGATGAGAGAATTTAACTGTAGTTACAAAAATTTGCTCCCATACTAGAAAATAGTCGCTAATCACCTTTAGAATGCCATCAAAATGGTTTTAAAGCTTGTGGTTTTACTCATGTAGTTCAGTCAAAGATTACACCACATGATTGGAAAAAGTTAAGCGTGCTACCACTGAAACCTCTATTTCAGAAATCGGAGAAGACTGCTTTATCACATTCCGAGAGTTTAGAGATATCGTAGGTAAGTAAAAGTTGGAGGTGTTAGGGAATACAGTTGCCGGCAAAAATCAAGAAGAAAGTTTCCTAAAAAATACTATAGAGTGAGTTTCAGCCTATTCAACAGCCCTGTGCAAAGGAAAATAGAGACAACTTACCAGAAATGAATTTACCTTGAAATAGAGATCACACAAATAGGTACACTGAACTTTACCATTTTGCACGAAATTCCGTAGGGATTGACACCTTTGCTAATTATTTGGAGACATCTGTTTCACTGACAATCGAGCATATTCTGGTAACTTTGAAAATGATCTTCCGTTTGTGCAAGCGGCTACGTTAATAATTTGAAATCATCGAAGTACCCAACATTAGATACCTCAAGTCACTGAAATTGACACAATAGAACCAGCAAACGAATGTACAAATATATGTTAGATATTGAAACGCCCTTAACACCAACAGCCAAGACTCCACTAAAAATATTTTTTAAAAAATGCCAGAAAAAAAGGAAAAGAAAATAAAAAGAATATCGTTTGTATTAACATTCAGTACCAGAGACAGATCATTTACAAAAAGAATTGAAATAACAAGGAAGGCTAACAAAAGTGAAAAAAAAAGAGGTAGAAGATGAAATGAAAAGGAAAAAAAAGATAAATCAGAATGACAATCATAATAAAATGCACAGTTTTGCCCAACCTGGTCTAACAAAATGTAAGTAAAATAAAACTAGTTTTACCCGTTATCTATCTATTTATTTTATTAAAATTATTATTATTATTATTAATAAAATTAATAAAAAAAACATATTAGTAGTTACTGTTGCTCACCTGGACAATGGTGGTAATGGCCATTGTCTGTAATTTAGGTAAAGTGACAGAAATATCCAATAATTTGCTACGTGGCCGTGATTTTTATCACATATTTGCCGTTAATTTCGAAATTATAAATTGGTGGTTAGTACCGTTCATCTGAAGTATAAAGTCTTGCAATTCAACTTGATAATGCACACATTTTTGGAAAGCTTTCGATTGTAGCGTTTTATGTTCTTTCTTTTACGTATTTGGAAGGTATTCGAAATTTTTACAAATAGCGATCGCATTTAGAGTTCTTTTCTAAAAAACGAAATTTTGGGATGAAAAAATGTTATTTATGTACTGGTATCGATTATTAGTGAGATACTTTTTACTAATTTGGTTGGGAAGTAATTAGTTTTTGTCTGAATAAGAGTTATTTGTAATTTTTATAGATATCGCTAAGTACTGTCAGTGGAAAATTACAGAACACTTTGACATTGTTATTTTGTATTTATAGATCAGTAGTATATTTCGTATTTCATTAAGACGTAGGCGACAAATTGTCAGTATTTCAAAGCAAAAAGTTTAGCTTGGTACGGACATTAACGAAACTTTAAAAATATTTAATTTACAGGATACCGGTTACATTGATAACACTTACTAGTTGCTTTGGTAATTTTTCCGACGTGTTGGTTTAAAAATTGGTAATCTTTTTATGATTGGCTAATTAAATAGGAAATAAAAATCAATGTGCCCCAAATGAATTATCCAGGGTCAGACCTAGTTAACGCAGATAAGTTACCTTACGACAGCAAGTGAAGTACCGCGGAACGCCCCATAATCCGTGTTGAAGAACTTTTTTAGGGTCATTTAAACAATTGAATCTTGTTGTGTCATTCAACCATCACGAGATTGATTTATCGTTTGGGTTTGCCAAAATTTGTCGAAAATCCAACGAGAAGGTGTTGCGTTTTTACGTAGTGCTTTAACTGATTCTATGGGTTTATGACAAGAAACTAAACGTTCGTTCCTAATTTCCAGAACTAATTTCACAGTTCGCCGATAACAAGTAACTTCTGTAAATAAAGAAGGTTTTGGCCTTTTAAAAATAATGTGTTATTCAGAATAGTACAAATTAAAGTTAACAAGATTAGAACACCAAATTGACTTTCATTTTACTTGTGACAGCTATAAGAACTTGTGTTAGGACCAGCCTCTTGTCGTAAACTTGTTTGGGGGCCATCTAATGGTGTATGGAAATGCATATTTTTCAAAAAAGGTCATTAGATAATTAATTTGTTTGTCCCATCTAGTGGGTTTAGACTAATGAACATTTTCTGTTCTTCTCTCGGCTCTTTCTCAAACAAACAAATCAATCAATCAGATAAATTAATCAATCAATCAATAAATGAATCTCAATAAAACATACCTTGTTTAGTTTGGTTTAATTAATTACAACTTGCTTGAAAATCAGCCACTGTTCAAAATACCCAAATTTTGGAATAAAAGACAAAGGTTTTAACGGTTTATTTTACATGCGAATCAATAACTACGAAGTTTAAAACCAACAAACAGGTACCATAATGCTATTAATTAATTAATTAAAAATAGGAACACACCTTTATCTAATTAACTAAACAAATGAAAGACCGGAGAATAAGACTGATGAAATTGGTTGGTTTATGAAGCCTCCTCCTATAATAACACATTAAAATCTTTATTGGCATTTTGTGAACAATATCAAGTAAAATATACATTAAAATAATACGCATACCTTGTGTTTTTCTTTCGACTGTTCTAATAATAACTGTGTTGGAGAACTAAACTAAATATTGAAATTTTTTAAGTTTACTAAACCGTTTTGTGTTTTACCTATAATAGTTGATATAAAACTGGCTATTTTTCTCCCATCATCATTAAGTAATTTAGAATGTTTACAAACCTAATTATCTCTATCATTTACAACTTTTCTTAGAACCTTATATGAATTTATATAAAAAGATGTTTTGTTATTTACAACATTCATTTAAAAGATTTCACCTATGTGATAAAACTGTTTTTATGGAATGCAGTTATTATTATTAAACAGTTATACGATTTCATTTTATATGAATTGGAAAGTAGCAATGAGCAGTCAACATCGTGTTAATTAACGTGCTTAAAAATATTTTAAAAATTGTCTGCTGCAAAAAACATTAAGGTGTCTCAATATTAGGTGAAATAATAATAATTTTTTACCCTAGCGTTTTATACACAGATTCTCTATCTAAGCGATCAGTACCTTTACATTCGTAAATTATACACACACACACACACACACACACACACACACACACACACACACACACACACACACACAAATTACTTTTAAATAAATAAATGAGCAGCAATTAAGTAAGCAGGTAATTAGACATTATAAATTAGATATGCATCAAAACTATTATTGTTAATGGACGATACGTGTGCCAGCTTTTATTAAACATGTAAAAGACAACAACAAACAGGATTATCTGGATGTTAAAAGATAAGTACGATAAAACAGAGTAGAATATACCTGTGGTTGCTGATTTTTTTTCGAAAATTTTTCTGAAATAGAAGTTGATCATGCACGCCTCTCTCTCTCTCTCTCTCTTGGTACGGTATCATTTATACCTAGACAAGTGAAAAACTTATTTACAAAATCAAGCAAGACTAGATTAATAAATGAATGGTTTTTAGGATATATTGCCGGCTTGAGCGGCACGAGATGTGGGTGTGTCGCGCGACGCACCCTCACACCGTCTAATATTGTATGTGTATGCATTTTTTTTTCATTATTACATATACATATTTAAAACATATTAAAAGCGTCTTTAGATCGCACTTTTGCTGAATGTTTATGTTCTAGAAATAATATTTGCTAAATGCACATCAACTTCTATTGCAGAAAATGTTCATTAGTCTATACACCACTAGATGACGCCACAAACAAACCCTAATTAGTCCTACCGCTAAGTGATGCTACCTTTATTACAGAAGAGATATTCATTAGTCCATACACCACTGGATGGCCCTACAAGCAAATTTAAGTTTCGCAACAAGGGGGCAACGACAAGAGGGCGCAGACCTAACACAGGTTCTTATAGCTGTCTTACAAGTTAGCATTAGAGCCCCGATATTTCAAATTTTAGCTATTAGATTTCAAAGAGCTCAAAGGGGAATAAGAACCAATCAGTAACTAATCAGGTGAAAAGGCTGTCCTTAGGACCTCCATTCTGAAGGTTGTGTAATTTTGCCTACCATTAAACTGCCAAGCTCTTAATAAACCAAAACATGAAAATTCCATCAAGGGGCTGAAAATGGTCTCGAAAAAGCCGTCAAAAATGGCCCAAAAAATACACCCACGTGGGCGTAAACAAAAGTAGATAAGGCGCCCCTGGACAGAGCTTGTGAAAAAAGTGAAAAAATCCGGTGTTTACTAACAAGTAACGTGGAAGTATAAATATTTATACCAATTGCAATTATAATCCGTTGAGCCAATTTGAGTTTCGACGGTCTTCACATTGCCCCGCAAAGTACATCCTCTGGGTTCCACCAGGTTAAACAAAAAAGGGCTGGAAAAGGTAATCATTTCTTGGCATTATTGACAAAGTTTAATAAATATTTGTGGGTATTTTTTTTTTTCTTATTTCTAATATACGCTGTCTTTTGAGATTAATTTTAGTATTTTATTTTAAATTTTAATACAAGCGTATTCATCCGTTTTATAATCCAAAATTTATGAGTGTTTTTTATTTGTTTTTACGAATTTTATTGAAATTATATTGTAAACGCATTTCCGGAGAACCAACTTATTTAATCATTTATTTTGGCATATAAAATTTTTATAGTAATCTTAGTAAAGGGTGAAACTAGCTAGTATCACCGCCTATTAAAAACTAAACGAAACTTGGAAGAATAATTAATGTAATAATTGTGGGTTTTTGAAAGTGGTGACTTTGTAATACATATTTTAGGTTAACGAACCTTTGTTTTTAAATATGAATCCAGCTTGAACCCATTTGTTGTACAGAACAATACTTACCGCATATTAAATTCTTACGTTAACATTTTGTTTTTAAAAAAAGTAATTACGTTTGGAAGATATACTTGATTTTTTAAGTATAAAAAACATTTAACGAAAGATGCGTCAATGCATTAGTCTTTAAATTTGAGCGTATCTTATCGGTTTGGAAATTTAAATTCAATGGTTGTAAATAGAATTAAAATGATTTTTCTTGGACGTAAAATTACATTGAAATTTGATTTTTGAGTAAAAACATATCAACAGAATTGTTGTTGATTAGATTTAGTGATTGATTTTGCGGCACGCTTTTTTTAGATAAGCGACATTTGCAGCCTTTCATGTATAGCAAAAGACCTTGGTTGTAATTACGCTCAGGTAAGGAGTTATTTTGAGCATTTAACAGCTGTGAACTGGAATTTCAACCGAATTGCCATTTCAAATACTCTGGCCTTTGGTTTTGTCAACCCCCTCTATTTTGACTTATTTACAGTAAGCTTCTATTGAGCGCAAAATTTAGTACACCGAATGTTGCCTGGGCTTATCGTGGATACTAACATATATTCATAACGTACGAACCCACGCGTGCGCACGTACAAATGCAAAAACACACGCACCCCTGCACAAACCCCGCATGTACGCACCTACACCATGATTTAACGCCAGTAAAAAGTAGATTTCATAGCCTTCATACAAATTATGTAGATTAAGGTAACTAATTAAAATTGGTACAAACCTCGACAAAACAAAAATGGTTATATACCAATAGGATAAATAGTGTGATATTCCCGCAAATTTTCAAAAACTATTGATAATACAAATCTTTGCTCTTGGTTTTTTCTAATCGTAAATGAATTGTTATAGAATACAAGATTAATAAATTTTTTTAAATTTTAAAATTGGTATATAACAATCGATAGCATACGATTATTACTGAAACTTGTAAATCTCGATAAGGAGAACCAATCCGCGTTTCCTTGTTTGGCAACCCGGTTAGGTATAAAACTCTAAAATCTGCGGTATAATAGGAAAAACATAAAAAAACTAAATAAAAAATCAGATTATAAACTTAACAGAAAACAAAAATGGGCCTTAACCTGCCTCAACCCGTGTCAGGCGACCAATGTATCCAGTCCAGCCATACTTTTCCATTTTGACGTTGAACCTTTTCTGAATACGTTAACAGGAACCAAATTGATAGGCTGTTGGGTGGCTATGCCTATATTGTGCAATCAATGCAACCTACTATTCCTTAAAATTGTCAAAAACTACAAGAATTAAGTATTACTGACACCCTATTCTTATCGACAAAACTTGCTTTTGGCCAGATCTATTGCATTTTAACCGTATGTAAGTGTTGGCTAAGATTTACAATTTATCAACAATTTCAAATGTTTCACTGCTGGCGGGTCTATCTGCACCACCGGCTTTGATAGATGTAAAAAAACAACGCAGAAAAACCGTACAATAGGTGGGGCTCTTGTTCGACGACTATTCCAATTAAAAATGGTAACATTTTCCAAGAGATCTGGGTTTCAATACTCAAACGAAAAGATTGCCTAAAAATTCCTCTGGTAATTGGATTTGCGTCTTTTGCGTCGATAAACGTTTAATTGCCTCCTACAATTTTGAGCTACTTTGAACAACAACAATGCATTACTTTCACTTGTACCTACCTTCTTTCAAGTTCTTCTAAACATATTTGCGATTTCTGCCATTAGGGCTAGTGAACAAATACACTTTTATATGTAAACATCCGAACTCAGAAAACTTATTACTTTATTTTTTATCAACGACTGGACAGGCCTTGTCAAATAACCAAATTTACCGCCATATTGTCGTTAATAAAGATCTAAATTAGCATACAGAATAGCGAAAGTCGTTCGCGAACGATAATCGTTGCGTAACGACTGTTCCTTATAGAATAGGCCCCTAAACTCGATAATGCGGACCAATAGGAAATAGCTATGAATGTAACGGTTTAAAGCCTATTCTGTATTGTGTCGTTAACTAACGATGTCGTAATGGTAACGACTCGAACTTGAACGATAGTTAATTCTAAATATCAACAATGAATGACCGAAAAAAACTTTTTTTACAAATTTTTATAAAAGTTTATTTCAATTACTAGTGAAATTAGGCACAAATATTTATTTCATCTTCGATTTACATTTCATAAAACATAGATTCTTCCTTTTTCAATTATTCCTTTATCTACATTTGTAACAAAAAATAGTTTTTCAAAACTCATTTAAATTAACCAGGACTTTCAAGGTAAATTTATTCGGTATTTTATGCCTTTTTCGTAAATAATTTTTTTAGGTTATAATGCCTTTTACTGTGGAACAAACAAGTTTATTTTGGAAGCTTATTTAAAGGGAAAGTATGTGGTCAAAAGAAAATTTAACGTTTTGAAGAAACACTTTACATCCTTGAAAATAGGTGTTTTCCTATGTCATAAAAATTGTAGGTCCCATTTTCTTTGAAGATACAGTAACTGCGGCTCGATACAAAACTATTTTGGAACCTTTCATTGATCAACTAGACGAGCCCAACATGGATATTTTCAGCATGATAACGCAACAGCTTAATCAAACATGACTTTTTACGTGAACATTTTGATGAAAGAGTTTAAGTGGGAGTTTAAATCATGACCTTACTACTGGATTATTTTTATTTGGACATTTAAAAATAAAATCTACAAGACATTCTTTGATGAATTAAAAAAATAACTGACGCAATTCAAAATATTACAGAAGCTCAATTAATAAATGTATTTGAAAATATAAACGAAATAGTTTGTAATGCAAACAATGGTGGTCACTTTAAATGTTTTATAGATAACCAAGTTTAATTTTATTTTTCTATTTTTAACTGTAATAAAATAAGACCATTCATTCCAACGGGTAGTTGGGTGGTCGGGATATCGTTATATTTTATGTAAAAATATTGCACTTTGAAAATCACTATTATTTACTATACTTTATGAATTGATCTCATTTACGTTTGAGATCTAAAAAAAAATGTTAAATTCATTATTTCTGTGCTTTAGATCAAAATACAGATTTGAGTTATCTTAAAAACAATGGACATACAAAGTAGACATGGTGACTAGTTCCATAAGAAGGACTAAATCAGTGGTATATAATCTGAAAAGGTTTTGTTCAGAAATTAGAATGCAATGCAAAAGTGATATTAGCATTGTTAAATAAGTTCTTTTTCCATTATAATGTATTTTATATTCACTAGTGTACATTCAAAGATGGTCAAAAAAATGGTGTACCACTTTGCTGAATATGTTGAATTATTTATAAAAAAACCAGTCATACATGTAATTTATTTTCACTAATTTATTTAAAAAACATACATTGATTTTATTAATGACAAATTCATTTTAAAAATCATTTAAATGTTTTAATGTCATTTAAAGGTAACATCATCCAATATCACTTTTTTAAATATTCACCTCCCATATTAAATTTCTTGAGTTCTAGCTGTAATTTTTCAATTCTTTTGTCAATTTTAACACCTTCCATTTGAAAACATTCCTCACTGCTATCCGATTTTTCAAATTTAATTCAGAGTGGTACAGACGAAGGACAATGACCATTTTTTTTGTTAGAACGGTTTCTTCAACACATTCTTTAATTGGGATAATGGCATTGTCATCGTTTCTTCTTTTTTTTTTTAAATTTGTTTAGATAATTTGCCGTTGTTACCTTTCGATTATTCATTTTCAACCTGACAACAAAATTAAAATTACCTATTTCAAACCACTCATGTCAATATAAACAAAAGATCATTAAATCATCTAAACAGTTTTTATTTAAACTGTACATTATTCTCGTAACCAAATTGAGGTTAAAAAACAAAATTTGTTTTAAAATTACTTTTAGTATATAAAAGCACTTACAAAACTTGAATTTGACATTACCATGTATTGGTTTAATACACCAAAATATTGAAATCCAAATCTGTAATATCAATTAAAAAAATAAATGATAATTTTAAAAATTTTTACATACCTTATAACAATTTCCTTTAGTCTTAAGAAAGACTAAATTACAATTATTGAAGTTTTGTACGTCTACATAATACGCAATTGTCCCTCACCAAAGTTTTTTCATTTACGGTAGTATTTTTTTAATATCTTATTTGCCACTGGGCACAATTTTTATTTTAAGGATGTGGAAATAGTACTGTTCTAGGAGGTTCAAACAATGATGATCAATGTATATCAATATCGTTAAATAGTCGTTGGATGATCGTTATAATAGTCCAATATGAACGAATTTTTTGTTGACATTAGAACTATTTCAAACCGAAAATAACAAATGTCAAAAACAAAACCTTACTGACAGAGAAAAATAAAATCGCAATTTATAGTGGGATTAAAAATTTCAGCCAAATCATCATGGCTAATCGAACTCCAAAACGACCACAAGCTTAAAACAATAAAGGCCAATACATACTATACATTGAGCACCTCAAATCAAACAAGGCCTTTAAGAACAAATTGGAATCAACCTCACATCATAAAAACCTAAAATTAGGCAATTTAAATGCATCTGGGATAAGAAATGTAAAAGAGTGGAAAATTTTAAATACATCTACAATTGTATATTACATAAACATATTCTAGGTTTTTTGACTGGCGGTCTCAAACCAAACGAAAGGCCAGAAAATTGAAAAGTGCTAAACAAACTGGAAAAAAGATGTCTGAATATTCCCAAAGGCATCGAACAAATACTTATGTACACAATTGGTTGGGTAGTCGAATGTCAGAAACTCCGGAATTTGGAATTTAATATGTTTTAAAATTTTCTTATGTTCTATCTTAAAAGGTGGTATATTACTCTTATCTTTGTCCGTCGATGAAAACATTGAAATGCTATGGAAAATAAGGAGAATATTGCTTTATTCTGCAGCTCCATCTAATGTACAAATTTCTGAGCGGTAACGGTATAAACGGGTGGAGAACGGGATTACAGATAAATTGGCTTTTGCCCCGACTAGTCAGCGTTTGGGTGTGATGTTGAAATTTTACATCCAGAATAGTAAATCGTACGTAAGTCAAAATAGGGATGAAGACAATCAGTTTTGGGCGCCAAATGTTTGGTAGTCAAAATAAGGGTCGTCGTGCCAAAATTACGAGTACATATGTCTAAACATACAAAAACATACCTTACCTATCCGCAATCAATCCCAGGTGTGCTGGACAGCAACTCAAAAACTACCTGAAATGGGCTTAAAATGTTACACACCACAGTATAATTAATTAGACATTAAATAAAATCAAAACAAAAAAAAAAAATCACCTTTGTTGGGCACTCTAAATGAATTAATACTCAACTAAAAATCAAATAAAACACTAAATATATAACGCTATTACTCAAAAAAAAAAAAAAAAAACTTGTTACGTTAAAACTAAATTACCGGTAACTTTGCAATTTGCAAAAAACTTTTATAACACAAAAGGGTTTTCCGAATTAAACACATTTATAAAACCTAAACAAAGCTATAATAAAATAATAAAAAATAATATAAATGTAAACATACGATAATGCTATAAAAAAATAACAAATTTAAAAGGATGTCTGATCAGTGCTTAACGTTCTTAGTTTAACCTATATATATATATATATATATATATATATATATATATATATATATATATATATATATATATTTTTTGGATTATTAACCACACTACTACAGGGTCAATTGCCCTTTTACTAAAATAAAAAGTGTGAACGGAGTCAGAACTATGATTAATTACACTAAATAAATTTAAAACAACAACAATTTAAAAAAAAAAAAAACGACATTTCAAACCTTCGTTAACACAAAAAAAATTTCGAAAACACAACAAAATCTTGAAAATATTCAATAAAAAACAATTTATATTACCTTAAGGTCTAAATCCACCTCTCCTGTTACAACAAATGAAAGCGAACCAGGTGATTGTTACTGCTATAACGGAAATGAAATCTCCTGCTCTGACAAAATGATGAATGAAATTTGACTATTGTTCTTTTATAACAAACATTCCTTGATTGAATCTCGTTTGTTACTGCATAAATTAAAACTTCTTTTAAAATAATAATTTGAGGCTCAACCTTGTTAACTTTTATCTTTTAAATGGTTTTTTTCCACTAATAATCCAAAAGGTTAATAACTTGTTTAAATAACTATAAATTTTAATATATTGCGAAAGTTTCTTTATCTTTAAACACGCTTTGACGGTAAAAAACCAAGAACGTTAATGTTTTTAAATCCGCAAAAGCGAATAAACCAAAGGTTCACCAAGCACTAATAAACAACGACGACCAGGTAACTTTGAAACGAAATCGGCACTAGGTATAATCCTTTGGTGATGAACAATGTTAATAAAATCCCTTTACAGGTTTCTTCAGGTACTTTACCCTTACTACAAAAATACGTTCGTTAAACACCACAAGGTCCAATATATCAACGTTCTAAACATTAAAGCGTAACAACAACGTTACCGATATACACGAGAGCGCGATCAGTTTCAGAATCCCAAATTATTACCAAAATCCATCTTTGTTTTGAATCCCACTACCAAAAAAATCTTATCTAATTTAATTCCACCAATTAAAAAACGGAAGGAAGAGATACCCCAAACACAAATTCGTTTCCCCGTAAGGGAAATTTCAAAATTCAAACGTCAGCGACTTAACGAAAAAATTCTCTATTTTTTTGTAAAACAATAATCCCATTCAATCTCTATGACAAAACCAACATATTCACTATTAAGAAATTAAAAAACGACTCTGTCGCCAATTGACATCATATACATATAAATCTACACTCTTTATAATTTTTGAAATCAAACGAAATAAACGTTATTTAACTTATATACAACTATTTACAAATAAACGTTTCAAACTTCTATAAACGAATAATAAGGAAAACAACCTAAATTACAATAATTTCCAAACAAAACAAACTAAAGCTCGCCACGCCCACCCATTAAAGGTCGCAAACACGTAAACAAATTTATTAAAACTAACACAACAAAAAAATATGTTATACGGAATCTAACTAATGCATAGAATTACAAACAAAATTACAATACGTATACAGGGTGTTAAAATACCCTGCCTTTGAAAAGAAAGAGATCAACATTCAGTTTAAAAAATCATCAATAAAGATAGAAAGAAGATGAAATCGACATTCTTTAAACGATAATCAGAAGTTAAGACATCCAAAGGAGACTAAAATTGGCCTTTCAGATCAATATGAAACATTTTTTTTGATGATGATAAAAATGTTAGATTGTAAATAATATATACAGATTTTGACAAAAATGTAAAATTGTTTTTGATTGAAAAAAAATTTTGAATTAATTATTCTTTTTTTTTTAACAAGGCTTGGATCATTAAATTGTTGAATTTCAGGTCTTCGTTCACTGAAACAAACAAATTTATAAATTGTTCCTTAGATAACCATAACTCAGGCATGCTTTTTAATCTATTTATCATTGTTATGTAGTGTCCAATGCATACTTTGAGCTGCAAGTTCTGGTTGATAATATAGAATATTTCAACACCATACCCCTTTTCAACCAAATGTGTTCTACGATTATATTTGACAATTCGTTTTTATCGAAACTCAGGTGCATCAACAGCTCTTGAATTGGTGTTAATAAATAAGGCAACAAAGGATAACCAGCATCTCCAAAAAAAAGTTTTTATAAAATTTATGCCAAGTCCTTCACTGAACTCATTGAAATAGCACACACATGGGAAATCGAGCATCAAATATCTTGCAATTTACACCAGATCTTAAAATTATAACAGGTTAAAAGTATAAGTAGACTAATTTAAAAACATCATTATGAACTTACAATTGAATATATTATTTCAAATCAACAATTTTTCGAAAAAATAGAGGAACTAAATGCTTGATTAACAATATTATATATAATAATCAAAAAAACATTGATAATTTTTGGTCTAACATTTAATTTTTTCTTTATACTTTTAAAAACTGTATTTTTATTCATTTAATCTTGCTATTTGATAGTTTACAAAAAAATTACTATGAGTATAATAGTAAAACAGGATTACATTTTATTTATTCATTTTTTGTGAATTTCACGGTCTCAAAATTAATCATTCTTCATGGAATAAATAAACATTTAATTTTATCACAAAATAAAAGTATATATCTTGATAAAATTAATATTTGGTTAAAAAAACATTTTAACATTTGATAAAACTATATCTTGTTTTAAATTATAGTGACAGCGTAGCAGGTGAAAAAATGAATATTAAAAATAATGTGAAATTAAATGGGTTAACAATGTAAATATTGGCCATTTTTATAAAAACTTGAAATGGGCAAACATATTGAAGGTACATTCAAAAAACAAAATATCTTGTTTTATTCTTTATAAATTAAAACTGTTTTTATAGTATAATTAACACTAATATTGCATTCATACAGTAGTAATCAGTTAATTGTTACACAAACAGAATACGCTTTAATATAATAAATATAAATAAATTTAAAATAAACAGTATCCACTTAATTTAGAACAAATGTTTACAGAGACATTTCATTTTCACTATGAAATTAAGTAAATTATACTGAATCTAATAGAACAAATATGTCTATAAATTGCGTAAATTTTTAAAACTGTATGTTATAAAAATAACCTTATTAAGGCAATCAAAATTAATTTATTGAACTCAAAGATTTAAATATTTGTAAAAGAAAAAAAAACTTATGGAATGGATTATTAAAATATATAATTTGTATTCAACGAAATGTGAAAATTTATATACCATAACTTAATTTGTTTTAAGTTGTTATTTTATTTAATGACAAGTTCCATACAGGGTTTTTTATCTGTGTTCATTACTTTTTTATAAATATTGTAAACATGTTTTACTTCAAATAAAATATATTGTCATCAAATAAATTGCTCAATTTATAATTAACACTATGATTGTGTTTTGAACCGATGTATTAAATTAGATTTATTTTGAAAATTCACATATTTCAAAATTTTATTATCTAAATTTTTAATATGGGTTTAAATACTTTTTCATATTTGTAGAATACTCACATTCTTCACAATTATATTTAATACCATTATGTGATAAAGCATTGTTAAATACTTTTTCCATTTTTGTAAAATCACATTACCAAATTGTATTTAGAAGAGTGTTTTTATATGGTTTACTAAATATTTCACATTTGTACAATACTCACACTGGTCACATTTTAATCAACAGTATCGGTGTGTTCAAACTATGTTTAAAGAGTTTCCAATGTCGTAAAATCACATTGTTCACATTTATAGTTAATACTATCATTGTGTTTTAAAATGTTTTACTAAATAATTTTCCATTTATTGTAAAATTACATTGTTCACATTTATATTAATACTATCATTGTGTTTTAAACTATGTTTTACTAAATAATTTTCCATTTGTTGTAAAATTACATTGTTCACATTTATATTAATACTATCATTGTGTTTTAAATATGTTTTATTAAAATTTCCATTTTTTTGTAAAATCACATTCCTTATAATTAACATTATCATTGTGTTTTAAACTATGTTTATTAAATAATTTTTATTTTAAAATCACATTTCACAATTGTATTTGCTTTGGTGTTTTACTATATGGTTTCAAAAATTTTCACATTTTAAATACTCACACTGGTCATTTATAATGTTTGTGTTTAAATATGCTGTTTCAAAGAAGCTTTCCATTGTAAAATCACATTGTTCACATTTATAGTTAATACTATCATTGTGTTTTAAACTATTTTTACTAAATAATCTTTCCATTTTTGTAAAATTACATTGTTCACATTTATAGTTAATACTATCATTTGTTTTAAACTATGTTTTATTAAAACCTTTCCATTTGTTGTAAAATCACACTGTTCACATTTATAATTTAAATATTTGTTTTAAACTATGCTTTATTAAATAATCTTTCCATTGAAAATCACATTTCACAATTGTATTTCCTTTCAAAATGTTTTACTTATGGAATAATTATTTCCATTTTAAAACTTTGTCCATTTTAATAACACTATCATGTGTTTAAACTATGCTGTTTCAAAAACTTTCATTTGTTTAAAATCACATTGTTCACATTTTATTAAATTACATTTGTTTTAAACTTGGTTTTAATTTCCATTTTTTAATAATGTTCATTTATATAATACTATCATTGTGTTTTAAATATGCTTTTTAATCTTTCGTTTGTAAAATCACACCACTTTATTTTGCTTTAGGGTTTTACTATATTTTAAATACTTTCACATTTGTAGAAATAACTGGTCACATTTATGATCCACTATCAGTGTGAAAATATGGTTTTCAAATACTTTTTTTAAAATCACATTGTTCACATTTATAATTAACACTATTTGTTTTTTTGCTTTAAAAAATATTTCCATTTTGTTTTAAAAAACATTGTTCACATATATTTAAACATTTTTTTAAACTTTTTAAAATTCTTTCCATTTGTTGTAAACGTTCCATTTTAATTAAAAACATTGTGTTTTAAACTATGCTTTATAAAATTTTTCCATTTTTGTAAAACACATTGTTCACATTTATAATTAACACTATCATTTGTTTTAAACTTTTATAAAAATTTCGTGTAAAATCACATTGTCACAATTGTATTTAGTTTAAATTTTACTATATTAATTAAATATTAATTTTGTAAATATACTGCATTTATAATCAAATATCATTGTATTAAAATTTTTCAAGTACTTTTTTTAAAATCCATTTTTTTTGTTTACTATCATTGTGTTTTAAATTTTATTAAAAATTTTCCTTTTTGTAAAATTACATTTTTTTAATATATCAGTGTTTTAAACTATGATTTAAAATTATTTTCCATTTTTTTGTAAATTAAGTTCCATTTATAATTAAATTATCATTGTGTTTTAAACTATTTTAGTAAATTACCTTTCCATTTTGTTGTAAAATGACATTGTTCCATTTATAATAACAGTATCATTGTGTTTTTTAAATGATTTATTAACAATATTTTGTTAAAAAATCACATTTTCATTTATAATTTAAATTGTTTTTAAACAAATTTAAATTTTTTGATTTTGTCCATAATCTTTTTTTTAAATGTTTTTTAAATTGTTTTTTACTTTTGTGTTTGTTGAACACTTTATTATAATACTATATTTTAGCGTGTTGAACATATTTCTTATTTTACTTACTTGCATACATTTTCTTCTTTTTTATAACATTTATTTACCCATTGACATTTCTTTTTTTTACATTATTTGAATAAAATTTGATTATTAAAAACAAATGTTTGGTCCTTTTTAGGTTCAAGAACAAGTTTTATATCAATCAGAAGACATCTGGCAATATTGCTAATAAAGATCATTAAGTTTGTATTTGGTTATTAAATAATAAACATATGAATAAACGATAATGTAACGTTTACAGGAAAATTTATATATTATCATTTTACAAAAAAACCCCGTTACGGATGGATCAAACAAATTAAAAGTTAAAAAGGATATTTAAATAAAAATTTGTAAAAAATTTATATTTACCAAAAATAAAAATTGTATACCCCTTTATTATTTTTAATGTTAAAAAAAAAATTTTCAAAAATTATTAAAAAAAATTAATTTTAAACTGCGGGATTACTTGCAAAATTTGTTTTTCAAATTTTCGTTTAAAGATAGGGGTTTGTTTTCAAAAAAGTTTAGTTTTGAATAAAAAGTTTTTGTTTTTTAATTTAAAAGATTTTTAAATTAAACAAAATGTTTTTTTTAAAAAAAAGGGGGATTTAAAGAAGTAACTTTTTTTGAAAAGTAAAAAAATTTATGGAAAAAACCCTTTCCCAAAAAAATTTTTAGGAACAATAATTTGGGAAAATTTTCCCTTTTTTATTTGAATAAAATTTTAAAATTTTTAAAATTTTTGGGAAAAAAACCAAGTAAAATTTTCCCAAAATTTTTATTGGGAAAATTTTTTTTTAAAGGTTAGAATAATTTCCGTTTTATTTAAAAGTAAAAAAAGTTTTGGTTTAAAATTTAAAAAATTTATTTGGGTTAAAAGGAAAACCAACAAAATTTTTTTTCGGTAAATTTTTTGAAAACTACTTTGTTTTTAATTTTTTAAAATTTTGTTGGAAAAATTTTTTTAAATAAAAATTTTTTAAAATTTTTTCAAATTAGGGAAAAAAAATTTTCTTTTTTTAAAAAATAATTTTTAACCGTTCCGCCGTAACCCGATTTTAAAACCTTAAAAGGGAGGAAAATCCCCAAAAAACCCTTTAACTTTAAAATTTTTGGGTCAAAAATTTAAAACAATGAAATTTTTTTTTTTCCCCAAAACCAAAAAAAATGATTTAAACCCTTAAGGGTTCAAAATTTTTTTAAATTTAAACAAAAATTTTTTTTAAAATTTAATAAAATTTAAAAATAAATTTAATGAAAAATTTTAAAACGTTTTTAAATTTGAAAATTTAATTTCAAGGGAAACCAAAAGTAATAAAAATTTTGGTTTTAAAATTTAATAATTTAAAATCAAACCAAATTTACTTTAATTTCAAGTTAAAAGGAAAAAAATTTTATTTTTTTTAAAAACCCCTTAAAAAACTTTTTTTTTTCTTTTTTAAATTTTTAAAATCTAAAATAAACCTTTTTTTTAAAAAAAATTTTAAAACTTTCTAAATTTGTTTTTTTAGGTTTTAAACAAGTTTTTTTTTTATTTTCCTTTTCAAACAAACAAAAAAAAAAAAAAAACCAAAAAACCCCCAACCCTTAAAAACTAAATAAAAATTTTGTTTTAAAAATTTTTAAAATTTCAAATTTTTGTAAAAAGGGGCCATTTTAAAATTTAAAAACAAAATTTTTAATTTTAAAAAAGACGGTAAAACGGAAATTACTTTTTTAAAAAAAAATTTTCCAAAAAAGGTGAAATTTTTTTTTTTTTTATAAAAATTTTATTAAAATAATAAAAAATAAAAAAACCCCCCAAAAAAAAACCCAAAAAAAAATTTTTAAACTTTAAAAAAAATTTTAAAATTTTATTAAAATTTTAAATTAAGAAAAAACATTTTAAAAAAGCTTACTTTATTTTTCCCCCAGTTATTTGGGTTTTAAAGAAAATAATAAAAAAGGGAAAAATTTTTTGTTTCAAAAAAAAGAAAGGGTTAAAACCCTTTCTTTGGTTTTAAACAAAAATTATAAAAAAAAAGTAAATAAAAATTTTAAATACCCCAATTTTTCCCCCTTTTTTACCCCCTTAAATTTTTTAAAAAAATTTTTTTTTTTCAATTTAAAATTTAAAAAAATTTAAAATTTTAAGATAAATTTGAAAATAAAACCCATTTCGAAATTTTTTAAATTTAATTAAAAACCCAATGAAAACAAACCATTTGGTTTTTGGGGTATTATTTTTCGAAAAACTTAAGTTCTAAAAAAGGTGAAAAAAAAAACCCCGGGCTTTTACAAAGGAATTTTTTTTTTTTTTTTATATTCCCCCCAAAAAAAAAAAAACAAACCAAAAAAAAAATTTGAGGTTTTTAATTTTGAGGAATTTGAAAAAAAAAATTTTTCCAAAAAAATTTAATTAAATAAGGGGTTTAAAATTTACGACATCGTTAGTTAACGACACAATACAGAATAGGCTCCTGCCTAAAGCTTCAATGTGAGTGTTCAACATCACCACTTAACACATGCTAAAAGTTCTAAGTAAAAACGTAATTACTGTGCCCATTCATCAAAGACAAAATGTGATTTAAATTATAATGTTATAAAACACACTTTAAATAATAATACAAATGCGAATGTGATTTTTCTACAAAATGGAAAAGTTGTTTAAACGTCATTTTGCAATACCTACAGGAAATGTGTATAAATGTGACCAATGTGTCTATTCAACCAAATGGAAAAGTAGATTAAATCGACATATTTCAAACACAGTAGTACCGAATACAAAAGTAGCCAATACGATTATTCACTAAAATCAAAATGTCACATTGTAAGTGTTACTACAAATAATGAATACAGATATGATTTTTCAACAAAATGTAAAAGTGCATCTTGCAGTGCACATTGCAAATATTGAATATAGATGTGGCCTGTGTGACTATTCAACCAAACATAAAAATTGTTTAAAACGTCATTTAGCATTACACACCGCAACTAATGTGTTTTGCTACCAATGTGGTTTTTCTACAACATTGAAAAGTTACTTAAAACGTCATTTTATAAAACTCATTTCAAATCATTATAAATGTGACCATTGTGATTTTTCTACAAATTGAAACAATGGTTTAAAACGTCATTTTGCAGTACGTATGAGTAAAACTGAAAGAAATGAATTTAAATGTGATCAATGTGATTATTCAACAAAATAGAAAGGTTTTTTCAAACGTTACAATGCATTGTGCATTGAAAATAACGAATACACAGGGGCGCGCCGTCCATATGTCGAATGTGTCAGCGAACACGCCTTAAAAATGTATATAAATTCAAAATTCGTTATAGGTTGCGATTAAAATAATTCAATATCGCCTTATTTTATTATAACTTATTTATGATCTCAGTAATTATTCTTGTTCTAACATGAATAGTTCGTATAGTCGTGTTAATATCATGTATACAGTGGACTCTTCATATTAAATCGCCGATGGATATACAGCCGGGCGGAGCGCTGAGCGCGGCGGCGGAAATTTGTCCACGCACGAATTTACAAAATGAAGCGCAAGCGTTCTAACTCGTTTGTCTTGTTAAAACATTCATTACTTGAAATCGTCTATGATTGAACAAACATATTATTTGCTTCATTTCCTTCAGCAAGCAGTACTGCACTAGTGTAGAATTTATGTACCTTGTATTTTTAAAATATTTGTGAGTGAATGTGAATTTAAGAATATCAAGAACATTAAAGATTAAAGGTAAGCTATTTTGCATTTAAAATAAACATACATACATAACAATACGCATTTCCCAATAGGGTAGCGATCATGTTTGCAAAATCTAGAAAAAAAAGTAATAAAAGCGAAATTATTCGAAAATGTTACTTCATACTTTCCTATAATTAAAGCAAAACTAAAGCAAATAACGCAAACAAGACTTTTGGTAATAGAATAATTACATTTAATGAATATTTTTATTTAGATGTCTCAAGAAAGAAAAAAAAAAGAAACTCTCTGGGCATCAAAATTTAATTAATAAAAAAAGACGCCAAGAAGAACAAGAGAAAAATGCTTCAAGATTAACACAGTATTTTACGAAACAAACGACCAGAACTGAGCCAGATTATCCGCCAGATTCAATTCAGGAATCAGTACCCGGTTGCAGTGTAGATGAATTCAAAATACAAAGTCAGCCAGGACCAACTCCCAGTGAAGATAATCAAATCGTTGAAGAAATTACCCCTGTTTTTGGATCTGGGACTATACTGAAGAAACAGGTACAGATACAATAAATAAATGTGCATTTGATGACCCAGGGCTTTGGCCGCAACCAATATCTCACATATCTAGGCAAGCTATTATAAAAACGGGTCCTAAACAAATAAAAAAACTTAAATTTTCCGCGCGATTTGTTGGGTCGAAAATTTTCTGCAAGTTACTATAAGAGAAACTTAAAAAAATGATGAAGAATGTAATAGAAATTGGTTGATTTACTCAATTACGAAAAATAATGTTTATTGCTTTTGTTGTAAACTTTTCGAACCTTCTCAGCAAAATAGATTTATTCAGGGATTTAATGACTGGCATCATATAGCAATGTACCTGAACCGCCATGAAAAAACTTCCACTCACTTTACAAACTACAAAAAATGGACAGAGTTATCGTTCAAAAATAAAACTACTGTTGATTATTTACAGCAAACATTATTAGACATTGAAAGTAAACGATGGTATGAAGTAATAAAGCGAATAATAATAAACAAAGTTTAGCACTTCGAGGCAAAAGCAATAAGCTTTACAATCGCAACAATGGTAATTTTTTTAAATGTATTGAAATGCTAGAAAAGTTTGATCCTATTATATAGGAACACACACGACGTATAAATAGCGATTCTGAATTTCACAAAATGCCAACATATCTAGGAGACAAAATCCAAAATGAAATGCTTTCCTTAATGGCTTTTAATATTAAAAATCATATTATAAATTTATGTCGACAAAATAAATATTTTTCAATAATATTAATTGCACTGGATGTTTCTCATATTGAGCAAATAAGTGTAATAATTCGATTCTTTCATTTCAATTTAGCATTAGGTCGACTGAAATACATGAACATTTTTTAGCATTTTATCCAATTTTAGATGTTACAGGGCTGGATTAACAACATTTCTTATTGATCTATTAAAACATTAAATTTAGACATAAATAATAAGAGGCAAGGCTATGATAATGGCTCTAACATGCGCGCAAAAATAGTGGCCTACAAAAAGAATTTTAGATTTGAACCCGCAGCTTTTTATGTTCCTTGTGCGAATCACAGCTTGAATCTAATTGTAAATGATGCCGCTAATATCAGCCATGAAACAATAAATTTTTTTAATATAATACAAGAATTATACAAATTTTTCTCAGCGTCTACTAATCGATGGAATATCTTTATCAAGCATGTTACTAATTTAACTTTAAAGCCCTTATCCGAAACACGCTGGTCAAGTAGAATTGATGCCATAAAGCCTCTCTATAAATATTTACCAGAAGTTTTTGATGCATTATTTGAAATTTGCAATGACCACACAAGAGTCGACGAACAATCTAAATACCAAGCAAAATGTCTGGGAGAAAAAAATTTCTTGCTTTGGATGCATTAAACAAACTAAATACATTTTTAACTAATTATTGATCTGATGCTAGTTTTGCAGAAATTGTTGAAAGTTCCAAATTAATTGCAGAAAAGTTTGACATAGAAACTGAATTTCGTAGTGTGATGCCATTAAGACGACGTAAAAATCTACTCAATTTGATTATGAACATGAAGATCAACCTATAGTAAATCCTGAAAATTCATTCAAAATAAATTTTTATTTCTGTATAATAGATCAAACTTTAATTTCGTTACAAGACAGATTTTCTTTATTAAAAGAACATATGGATTCATTCCAATTTTATATTCATTAGATAATATACAAAATAAAGAAAACCTATTATCTTGCTGCAAAAATTACAAGCTCATGAAAATCAGTCCGATATTGACGCAGATGATTTATGTGAAGAAATGTCACGTATTTATTACGAATTCAAAAAGATATATCCCAAATAATTCAGTATATTTATTCAAATGATTTAGTAGGAGTTTTTCCAAATTTTACTGTAGCAATCCGTATTCTTTTATCATTACCTGTGTCAGTTGCGTCCAGAGTCTTTTTCGAAATTAAAATCATAAAGAGTTATTTACGCTCCACAATGGCGCAAATAGATTATCAGATCTCGCAATAATTTCAATTGAGTCTGACATACTGGATAAACTTGATATTCATGATATTATCCAAACTTTTTCTTTGCTAAAAGCTAGGAAAGTAAAATTTATTTACATTGTTTGTATTTAATTTACCGTATAATATGTATTATGTTTATATTATAAATATTACATTTTTCATTTATTGTTGTTGTTTATCTGTTTTCTTGTGTTTGTAATTTTGTATTTTAAATAAAAAGTTTACACAGACTATTTCAATCTTTGTGTTTTTATTTCAATGCGTTAAGAATATAACGAAAACAGTCATTTAAATGTCCCTAAACATAAGCCTAAAAATTATAGTATTTCAAATTAATTATTCATTATTTTTTTATTCATGTCGTATTACTTAAAAATGCTACTAGAGAATTAAAAATTAAAGTGTCCGAACCCATAGTTGTTGGGGCTCTTATCACCTAGGCATGCAAAATATTTATAATATTAGTTTTTGATACAAATGTTTTTAATTAATGGGGCGCCATCAAAAATTTTGACACAGGCGCCACATGCTCCTGGCGCGCCCCTGCGAATACAAATGTGACCTATGTAATTATAAAGCAAAGTACAAAAGTAAATTAAAACAAGAATTTCTAGTATATACTTTATATACCGAATACAAATGCGACCAGTGTGATTTTTCGACAAAATGAAAACGGAATTTAAAAAATCATTTCGAATTCACTGCAAATATTGATTATAATAGTGTGATCATTTGTCTTACTCCAAGTAGTTCCAAGCTACTTACAAATGACGTCACAGAGGAGAATTTATTAAGCAGAGTTATGCTTTTTCATCATTACAAACGAACCACCTTCTGACTATTGACAGCAACTTATATGAATTTGTTAGGTTAGGGGAAAATGGATGTTAAAAACATTATTTTTTCTTTGGATGACTCAGAAATTTATTGCACCACTGCAAATTCTACTTCAAGTGATGAACAATTATGCCAACAAGAATCGGCGAAACACTATAAAAAATTATAAGGCTGTAAGTTTATCTCTCCCTTAAAGAAGTTAAAGGACAATTCGTAAATCATCAACTCTTCCAGGTGTAACAACCTTTTTTTTGTGGTTGTATTAAAAAGTACATTAATTTAAGAATCGTTCATTTATTTGGCGTAATATTAGAAAAGTTTTTAATTATTAATATGTAGAATTGAGAATGCCAATTTAATTGGCATTTCCTAGAACAAATCTTTTGGGTGTAATATTACATAAATAGTTGTAGTTCCCTTTCTTAAAGAATTAGATTTATATTATTGTACCCGCGCAAGCGTGAAGACTTTTAGGGGAAATACACTTGAGTTATTCTGAAAGCTTTTTTTTTAATTCACTTAATGCTGAATATTACAGCTATAAGCATGATTTTTACTTAATTTTTTATATTTTGGTGCCATCAGAATTTTGGTGGTAAGTTATTTTTTTTCTCGTTATATTTAAAACTGAAGCCTTTGCTTTTTTTAGGCACCTTTTAATTAAGCATTTTTTTAATGCATACTTTTATATGGCATTTTTATAATATATTTTAATGCACGTATAAGTCGTAATTTTACTATTTTATTAATTTAAATGGCAAGTTTTACTTGAATTACATTTACAACACAAGTTCTACATACTTTTACAAATAAATTTGGCGAATTAAACTTCAAGGAAATTCCATATTTTAAGGAAAACTAAGCAAGACATTGACCTCACCATATGAACCATTCTGCTTCATAGTTACCAGATACAGTGTATGTACATAACCGTTAAAAGGTAATGTTTTTTTATATAATTTAGTATAGTTTATGACTTCTGATTTTTTTACGTTCTCAATCATATATTAAATAAACTTATGTATAACTTGTTATTTTATTTTCATTTATGTTAATTTGTTTAATAGTATTCATTAACTAGGTTTTGTTGTTCCTAGATAGATATATATAAAAAAAAGACAACATGGCGCTCGAGAATTTATCATTTTTTCATAATTTTTAGATAACATTTGTTTTGAATTAAGGATAAGTGAAAATAATTAAGCAGAAAAGAAGCTACTAGCATTTCAGGTAGGTTAATTAAACTCTAAATTAGAACCCCCCCATATTCATCTTCCGATGAGCCGACGGCAGTAGCGATTATTATTTGGTAATTTTTTATATTAATTAAATTATTTGATCAATTACGAATGGTATATTACATCATCGCTTTTTTATTTAATGTTATAAGTTGGCCCAGTTTTAGTGTTTATACACTTGGAGCCGCTATTAATGTTACAATTTGACGCCTTTTAATAATTGTTGTTATACTTTGGCTTAAGTTAAGGTTATACAGGTTATTGCTGAATATAATGACATTGAATTTATACAACATTTTCGCATGGACAAAGAAAATGTCGCAAATATTACAGAAAGTTATTAAAACATGGTAGTCTTTTGAGTAGTAATAAGCCAGTTATTAAGGTTGTTCTCTACACATAAACTTCCCATATAAATGCAATAGTGATACTAAATCAGCTCCAGAACGAAAACAAATCGTTAATATTTCTTGAAACAGAGATTATTTGGAAAAGTCAATCCTTTGCTAGGGAATCTTGTTTGCACTGTTCTGGAGCTGAATTAATATCACCATTGTATTTGTATGGGAAGTTTATGTGTAGAGAACGTTAAATTACTGCATTTTAGAAAATACAAGAGCTAATGTAACAGCTGAAACACATATTTTGGGTTTTCTTTGGTTTGCGGGACATCAAACTGCTTCATATTGTGAAGTGTGTGACAGGTTTGATTTGAGCTTAAGTTCATTACAGGATCTAATAGCTAGAGTTTCAACTTTCCTAAGTGACAAAGCGAACGACGTAATAAAATGGCCCACACATTTAGAAAAACAAAAAATTGCCAACCACTATTATATTTCAAAATCATTTCCCAATATTATAGGTACTTTGTTAAGCTGGTGTGTCTTTGTGCATTGCTAAGAATTTTTGCAGGGTCTATAGATGGCACGCACATCAAAATTGATAAGCCATCTTAAAGAAGTGTAGACTATTTCAACAGAAAAGACTTTTATTCTATTGGGCTACATGGTATTTGAGATCATGAAAATAACTTCACCGATATATTTGTGGGCTACGCAGGATCTGTTCATGATACAAGAATCTTCAGAAATTCAACTTAACAATATTGAAAGAAAATGTGAAGGTGCTGTACATGTTATAAATAGATCAACATTCTATTGTTTAAATTGTTACAAGATATTTTGTGTTAGGGGATAGTGCATATCCACTATCTCTGCAAGTGTTAACACCATAACGTTGATAATGGACACCTAACAAGAGCACAAAAAATTTTTAACCAAAAATTAAGTTCATGCAGAGTGTCCATCGAGCATGCTTTTGGTCTGCTTAACCAACATTTTAGGCAGTTATACCATCTAAAATTAAGAGGACATTAAAGGATTTGCCATTTCATCAGAGCGTGTTGTGTATTACACAATTTAGCTAATAAGGATGATCAACACATCTTCAATATGCAAATTGTTGAGGAACAACCTGCAGAAGAGACTCATCAACAACAGGGCATAGATATAAGCAATGAAATATGTCGACAAATGTATTTAACACATAACTAGTTACATTTGTGTGGTATATAGGATTTTTAATGTAAGTTTAGTATGACATCATACAGCAGTCTGTTGCAATGTAATCTTGTGCGTGTAGCTTTCCTTGTAAGATGCACTAACAGCAAGAAAAAAAGGACAGAATGGAAGTGTGGTTCAGAACAGTAAAGTAAGTACACCTTAAATGCTCCTTACAAAATTTTAAAGTCTGTTCCAATGAAAGCTGCTAGTCTATCTCCAATGTAAATATATTATTACGTTATATTGGAATTAAAAAATTACTTTGTATGAGATCGGTCCCAACTTACAATAAAAATCCCATATAAAATTGTAAGTGTATAAACATATAAATTTATTTTTGCATTATTTATTAACGTCTCCAATAATTCATTTTTTCGCTGTAATTCTTGTTGGTCATAATGTTTTTCTTTATATTGAATTTTTTTAACCGTTTTTAATTCAATACTCTCTCTTAATTTTTGCACCTCTTTTATAAAAACAGGTCTGGTTTTTTTTGGTAACGGTTGTTGAACATGACATGGGAGTAGTATCTTTTCTGGAAAATGAATCATGCTAATAACAAATGAATGTAGTTCTTAAAAACACACCTACTTACGATGTACTTGGTGAGGCAACTGAACTAACATCTGTTATCGCATCTTCACTTTCTGATGGTATACTTCTATATATATATATATATATATATATATATATATATATATATATATATATATATATATATATAACTGTGGTAGCATACATAACAGTGAGTGGAATGATGCTCAGTGCCGTCCTTAGAAAATGAGGCCTGGAGCAAAACATTTTGAGGCCTTTTTAACTATGGATACCAGGGTTCCGGAAAATATTTGTCAAGCTATACTTAAAAGTCGTAATTGTAAGCTTTTTGATAAACAAAACGTTTATCTCTTACAATCTAAAAGGGGAGGTGCAAAACACCCATTTCAGGTTGGTATGTTTCGAGTAATTTCGTTTCAGGTTTCATGTAAAAAAAACAATAGGAATCTCAGAAAAATGAGCTAGAAAAATCAAAACAAAGTTTATTCTTTAAGTAATGCTTAAACAGTGCTTGTTAATGTTAAACATAGTAATTTTGTCTAACAAACAATAAATTCATTAGAAAAACGAAATGTCTTCTTTCTTGCTTTTTATTAAATCAAATAGTAAATTATAATAAACATACACATTATTGTGAATACTTATTTAATATTGACGTTCCATATCTTTTTAGATGTTCATATCTTGTTTATTAAATTCTTCCATTGTTCCATTGTTAATGTAGGTTTATAATTTTCACATCACATCTGTAAAATAATAAAACACATTATAGCCTACAATAGAGGCCTGTTAAAATATGAGTTATAAGATAAAATAACTTAATAAAACAGATAGTTCCAGCTAAACCGATGTAAAATAATACTGTAAATGCAATCGTTCATTGTTAGATAAACTATATTTAAAATTGTGTTATTATCAACTTTGACTCACCTTATATGAACTGTACTTTTCTCGCTTTCATTCCAGCGAAGTCGTCAATAATCTCATCAAAATTAATTTTGGCTGTCGTGTCAGATTCAATCGATAGCATTGCCAAGGATGATAGCCTTTCTTGACTCATGGAAGATCTTAAATATGTCTTGATAAGTTTCAAGCGGGAAAACTCCTCTGCGCTTGCCACGGTAACGGGTATAGTGAGTAAAATTCTATACGCAATGAATGCGTTAGGAAACGGGTTTTGAATTTGTTCATAAATCGTAATATTCCTGCAGCTGTTACAACCTCAGCTGGTAGGATTTCGAAGTACCTTAAGCTCAGAAAAAGTTCTCTTCCACAAACATCCTTTTCTTCTTCGAAACTCAGAAACGATTCTAGGTCTGTACACTTTTGAAACAATTTGTCTTCTTTTATTTCTTTTAGTTCTTTAACATGGTACAAAATCCAAACATTGTATCATAACTGGCAATTTGTTCAAACCTTCTTTTCAAGGACTGTGCTGCAGTATCTGCAATAACGTAAAAATACTCAACTTTAAACGTTTGCTCGGCAGATTCCTGCATAGGCTCATCTTTTTACTCAAACATTCTTCTTTTCTTTCTCTGCCTTGCTTCTTTGAACTTTGGCTCTACACCCAGAGTTTCACCAAGTTCTCTTGCTGTCAATGTTGCTGCCACAAAACCTTCATCTCTAAATTTCTGAAAAAACTGAACTAGCCCTTGAAGTAACTGTGACGCAACTCCAAGGTGCATTTTTTGAGCCTGAAGGTTTTTGCTAACACTGTTAACAGCAAACAGCACATCATACCAAATACATAGAGCTAGTAAGAACTCATAGCTACTTATTTCATTCTTAACCGACTGTGCTTCACTATTGGCTTTTGGATCCTCAGTGACCTCAACTAGTTCAACTAATGCATGTGAACCTCCTTAATTTGATATCGGAGTGCTTTCACACTTTCCAGTTTACTCTCCCATCGAGTATCACAGGACCTTTTACAGTCAGATTCGGTACATGTTTCATTAAAATTTCCCACCGCATTGTTGAGGCGGAAAAAAGTAAATAAATTCTTTGGACGACACCAAAAACGTCATCGATTTAGGGGAACATTTTGCAGCGTCACAAATTAAGAGGTTGAGGCTATGACTAGCAGAGCATGTAAAATGCCTTTGGATTTATTTCAAGATGCGTGCCTGTACTCCAGAGTGGATACCCTTCATGTTGATCCGTTGTCGTATCCTTGTCCCCTACAGTCTTTTGATTTGTAATCCAAGTTCATCTAACTCTTGTAGAAGGACGTCAGTTAGATTTTTCCTGTTGTTGACTTAACGTCTAAGAAATCAAGAAATGTTCTTCGATGCTTACACCTTCATTTTCATTCTCAAAAGAACTGCTTGCATTAAAATCCATTTCACAAATCGTATCACCAAGGATAACTGCTCCTTGTGACTAAGGTCAGGTGTGCAGTCTAACATTAATGAGAAATATTTAGCTGTTTTATGTCCGTGACAATCTTGGATTTTACTTTTCCAGACAACAGATTATTAATTGTTTTGAATGTTCCCTAAGTAGTGATCATGAATTTCAGATGATCGAATTCGCGAACATGCTCTTGAATGACGGGTCGAAAGTAGCCAACATCTCAATTAGTCCCAAAAATTGCCGTTGTTTCGCTCGTATAGTTTGCTGTTTGATCCTCTGAAAGCAATGTTGTGTTCTGCCAAATATTTAATAACATTAACAACTCTTTTGAGAACCTCACGCCAGTGCTCTTTTTCTTTGTTTATCAATTCTGTGCTTCTTATCGATTGTTAACGCTTTGTTTAAACGCACTTCACATTCTTTCCACTTTCTAACGTTCTCAACATGCTTTGGTGACGTCTCATGGGTTGCAAGTCCTCTGCAATATGTGCCCAATCACTGTAACCTTCACCAGCCGATTGAGACCCAGTGTTGTTACCAAATAATTTACAGCAAAAACAAAATGCCTTGTCACTAGTTTTACTGTACACAAGCCACTGCCTATGCACCTCTTCTCCGTTGCTCATGATTCTTTGTAATATTTAGCCGAAAATGTCTTTTTCTGAATTTTGAGGAAAACTAAAATTAATTACTTGCAAAGGACCTTTTGTATGATTTCATCAAATTTAGCAGTTGAAAACGAAACAGGCCAAGCACCTGGATCGTTAATGTCAAAACAGACCTTCAGCTTCTGTAAAAATTGAGAGGTTTTGAGGATCAGGTTCTAAAGGATCGTTTACATCAATACTTAACTCTCCTAGAAATTGAAAGGTTTTGAGTATCAGATGCTGAAGGATTACCAGACGGCAAAAATCGCTTAATTCATTAAAACTACTTGTACTTGGAAAAGTTTGATCTACGGGTGTTTCAGTTTTCTTACTCACGATACTCAAGTTCTCAACAGCAGCTGATCCACCATCTTGAAGTTCAGCTCCATCTTTTTAAAAATTTAACTAGCGCACCTGTTGTGATTTTAAAACTTTTCACGTTTGTCCTTCTTCTTCTGTTTTTCATAGCCACTTTCAAATTTCCTACATTTGTCTCTTTCTCTAGACATGATTAAAATCGTGTCATACACTAAAACATAATCAAAAACCGAAAACGATTCCACAGAACGACGCTCCTACCACAGTCGGCACTCAGGATAACACCTTATTTAAATATATAATTAACTACAAAGTCAGTCACAATGTCAATAATTAATATGCGCGATCGCGATGAAAATAACAAGAACGTTACTACTGAACTGATGGGTCATGGATGCAGGTGTGACATGACTGTTGGGCGAGGTAGGGAGGAGGATATCAGTGTGATAGGCTCGTCGGTCTATCGGCGCGAGTATGACTCACCGGCGCGGACGAGCGCGAGGCTAGTTCGGTCATTTTGCCGCCGCGCCGCTATCAAACGATGTTTTGCATTGCTTTTTTAAGTCACTAATATCTTGTTCGTTTTGTTTTATCTATCCAATAATTGAAAATATTGCGCGTATAATCAGACTTTATATTTTAGGCATGTATATCTTCACTCTGCACTATTTCAATTCAACCAAAACTTTACTTATTGTGTTTTAGCGAGAGTAAGGCCTCGCAGCGCGAGGCCTTCCTCAGCGCGAGGCCTGGAGCGGCCGCTCCACTCGCTCCACCCTAAGGACGGCACTGGCTAGCTCGAGTAATTAACACATTGCCAACTCTCTATAACACAATAGAAATAATGTGTAACCACTAGTTAGGCTAGACCTTCGAAATCATTAAACTAAAAATATACCTTTCATATGGGCCAGTTCTTCGTCCTTGTCCGCTTTTCTTATTATTTTCTAATCTTTTTTTGAAGGACTGTTCCAATGCTTTCCATTTATTTTCACAGTTTGCTGGGGTAAAATTATATTTATGTTCATTGATTTTATTACAAATTATGTTCCACATCTATCGTAACGTTTTAATTTTTCTGTTTTCCACCAATGTTTTGTTTTCTTTATATAATTCAATTAATAGCTTCGTGGCACTATCGGTCCAACTAACTGGCGAAGTTGTTGCTTCTAAAAGACTGATATTAATGGAATGTGAGCCTGCAATATAAGTAATGTAATTGTAATCTCATTATATTTAGAATTTACATCAGTTCTACATACATAAAGACAAAATTTACATCGATTGGGGCTTGAACCTTGAAGACGCAGTTGGTTAGCGCGGTACTCTAGCAAAGTACAGGTCGTAGGTTCGAATCCTACTCGAGGTAAACTTTTTATTTATGAATTTAATAAAATTAATAATAATTTTTAATTACATATTTAACTTTAAACTTATTCGTTCATGACAAAAACTTATTATAATTTACATAAATTGTTTAATATTTAGCTTATTATTTATTAAAGTTTATACAGTATAAGCTATTTTATCCGGCACCGGATCATCCGGAAAGCTCTAATATCCGAAAAAATTTACCGGAAATGTAAAATTTAAAACTACCGCTCCTGACTTTATAAAAGTAATCGAGAATACTGTACTCGGACTATTTCGGGGCTTGTTTTCACGTACGTTCTCGAAACCGATTCGGTGGCAGCCGACGCGGCCTCGACGGCGGTGGTTAGTACGGTGCAAGGCTTCGAGGAAGAACGTCGTGCATTAGTTCCTTCATTTCATTGTCCATAAAGAGCATGGAAGAAACACCTAAGAAGCGGAAAAGAGTGGTGTTAAGCATAAAACAAGAACTTGACATTTTCCAAAGACTCGATCGTGGTAAAAATCGGAATACTTTAATGAAAAAATACGGCATCGGATCTTCAACGATTTACGACATACGTAAAGAAAAGGACAAACTGCTGATGTTCCATTCTACCACGGATTCCACTAAAGCCATCGATGGACGCCGTGTTTTAAGAAAACCAAAATTGGAGCAACTCGACACAATATTGTATTAATAGTTCACAATTAAACGGTCTGAAGGAGCGCCTATCTGTGGACCCATTATCGTTGAAAAGCAAAAGAACTTCATAACAAAATGGAGCTAACAGAAAAGTGCACGTTTTCAGGCAGATGGTTAGCTGGATTCAAGAGTCGCCATGGTATCCGGAAGTTAGATATAGCGGGTGAAAGAAAATCTTCAGATCATGAAGCAGAAGAAGAATTTGTTCATAACTTTGAAGAGTTTGTAGAACAGCACGACCTAACAGCAGAACAAATATATAACGCCGATGAAACAGGTTTACTTTGGTGTTGTTTACCAAACAAATCTCTCACAAGTGGTGCTGAAAAAGTAGCAGATGGATTCAAAATGAACAAAGATCGGCTTACAGTTCTGTGTTGTGCATACTGCGGGTACTCATCGTGTGAAGTTGTTGATTGTATGAAAATCCTACCAACCACGTGCATTTAAAAACGTTCGGCATTTACCAGTTGAGTATTGGGCTCAATCGAATTCATGGATGGACACAACCATGTTTAAAAACTGGTTTTTCCACACATTTGTTCCCTCAGTGAAAGAAGATTTCCACAAGATCGGCATGGCTGATGACAGCAAGTGTTTGTTGTTACTCGATAACTGCAATGCGCATCCCAATGAACTTGAATTGCGGAAAGGAAATGTTTTTGTTGTATTCCTTCCTGCGAACGTTACGGCTCTCATACAGCCTATGGACCAAGGAGTAACTCAAAATATGAAATGCTACTACTGACGGGGTTTCTTGCGAGATCTTGTGAATTACGAAGGATCAATCAAAGAATTCCAGAAATCGTACACAATTAAGGATGCTGCTGTAAAGACCCAGCAGCCTTTACCAAAATTTTTCTAATTAATTATTTGTTAATTATCCCGCAGTAATCAAATTTCATAAAATTACACAAGATTGCACAACAAATAATTCTTTTATCCCCTCCGACGTAGATTTCAATAAAACATCGAATGTTTTTACGTCAGAGTAATCCCCGCCAATCACGACTTGAGGACCCCTTGCACGGAAGCCGTCCCCGCCTACCGCGGATTCTCTATAAAACCGCGAGACGCGCTACCGCAAAAGAGATGCTTGTGCGTCGGGCCGTTGCCGAGACCAACCAAATGCTTGTGTGTCGGGTCTTTGCCGCGACACATTGCTACTCTTGCGCGATCCGGTCCATAGTCTACTTCCTGCTTGTGCGTTGGGCTGTTGCACCGACCTCTTACTCGTAGATCTGTTCCGCCGTCGCTACCTGCGCGTCGATCCATTCCGCCGACAGTACCGAATGACGAATATCCTCACCGCGCGCCTGCTGCTCTTAATCGCTTTATTTAAGAAAATCCTGAACCCTGACCAGAAACCTGATCACTTACTGCGATAAACCCTAAAAAGCCTGACCAGAATCCTGATCGCTTATTGCGATAACCCAGAAAAGAAATACCAAGAAACCCTGAAGTACTCGCAACCGCTAACGTTAATGCCAGAAGCTACTTCCGCATCGTAACCGGGAAGCACCTGTCAAATTACATCAACCGCAGTTAAAAACGCTCCAGACTAATTGAACACCGCATAGTTCCTAACGATCTCCCGCAAGTCTATATAAAGGTATAAAATTAATTCTTTTTTTTTTTAATCAAGAGAATAATCGTGTACATAAGAAACATAATTTCCGTCCGAAACAATTCGCATAATTGTTTAGTTTCGGTTACGCCGTACTAAAACATCGCGTGAACCAACCACCTGAGTTTAATTCGTTTTTAACAATTAAAAATAGGTCTTTTTGTATTTAAATTAGATGCGAAATAAACATCCTTTATAATAACTTGCAAAATTGGGTAAATGACGTACGATTTACCTCGCGTATAAGAACGACATTTACTAAATCAAAAGTGAATAAGTCCGTAATAAATTCAGTATTCCCTGTATTTAATAATTAGAGCAAATTTCGTTCATACGAAGTTTGTACGTGTTTAACAAACGCTTTCGTATAATAAAGATCAACGTGTCTTTTGGCGGACCAAAATAAACTTTATGTAAATTCTAATTATTTAGGGGATTGATAATTCATTAGAATAAATAACCAATCGCGCACGAACAATTTGCATTCAGAAACGTATAAATATCAACCAGTGCCTTGTAAAAAATTCCCAGTAATACACATCTATTCAGTCTGAAAGCAAAACCACATATGAGAATAGTCATGCACACCAATTTTACTTTAACTTATTGATTTTTCTGAGGAACTGACCTCGCAAACGCCAGCGCGGACGTTGACTTATACTCCCTTACGTGATACTGGTAACATTCCACATCGGCGCCTATAGCTCCTATTTTTTTAGTCAGGGCCGACTTTACAATTTTTCTAAATAAATTGTAAAAGTCATTTTTGTCCGAATTTTTGTATAATACGCCTTCAATTGTAAATCAATAACTTCTATTTCCACAGAAACGTCTCAGGATCCAGTGAGCCGACCACCTACCGTCGAAGGGTGGCCCAAAAGAAGAATTGTGCATATTTTATCATTTTTATTTTTCTATTTAGTTCATATATCACTAGTTTAGGAGTGAAATATTTAGCATTGTACGAAATAGCATAATATACGGTTAAACCATTTTACTCTAATTATTCATGGTAAACAGTGTTAAGCCTAAATACCCTGAATTTACGAACCACCCCCGTCTTGTTAAAATAGACACGATTGAGCTAGTTGGAGGAAAATTAGGACAAATCAATTTAAATTATTGGAATCAAAGTGGCTTACACTGTATTTAACATTTTCTGCGCATAGAAGACAGTGAAAGGCAAAACCTTACACCTAGCATAGAAGAAGTTGTGGCCATCTGTAAAGATAGCTGCAGATTCTTCAGATGAAGAGGATTTGGCAGGATTTGATGATCCAGTTCCATATTTAGTGGACTGTCTCCTTCCGATCCCGAGAATGATGCAAGTCTAGCAGACATCGAAGACTGGGTCAGTGCTGATAAAAATATAGAAGTGTCGCGTACTTTAACCGATGAGGACTTAATCAACGGTGTTTTAAATCAAAATCACGACAATGAAAAGCTTAATAGTGAATCATCAGATGAAGAAACCGTGACAGAAAAAGTTTCTTTTGCAAGAGCTGCTGACGTGTATTCTACACTATTAAAGTTTGCTGAAAGTCAGCCATGTTACTCGGCGCAGGAAGTCATTCATTTACACATTCTGTACACCGCTTTTCTACAGCAGCGTAAGGAAAATACAAAACAAGCAAAAAAATAAGCAAAATCCGGCCAGTGAAATGAGTGAAAGGAAAGTAATATTGCAATACACGTTAAAAGTCTTTGAATTGTGTAGGTTTTTTTATAAGTGTTTTGATTAAATTCGTATTATATACCTCCTATAAATTATAGCGCTCAATTATCCGGAAAATCGCGATATCCGGCAGACGGTCGGTCCCCACGTTGCCGGATAAAACAACGTATACTGTACTTAATTACAATTTAAGCAATTCTTCTGAACTGCCAGTTATATTCAATTAATTATGAAGCATTTTATTTGATCATTTACTTAATCATATTTACAAATACCTTATAGACTGAGAAGGTCAATGAGAGTAGCGCACATATTTGTCAAATATTCACTTGTCTAACTTGAATGTACTAAACAATATTTGGTCAGGTCTTTTAATGTGACCTTTAGGCCCTTTTAAATCTAATATAAGATCACTAATAGATTCAAACAACTTTACATTTAATAATTGACGACGAGAAAATTTTAATTTTAAAGGTTAAAGATTGTATGGAATTTCCAACTAACATATTCAAAATGGCCACGTAACAAATATTATCGACTGTTTCCCGTCAATGTAAAATAAAGACTCATTCTCACCCCCAACATTTTTTATACATTTCATCCTCAAAAGCGTAGTAATTTCAATCTCCAATAATATTAAAAGAAGTGTTATATGACCTAGAAGGTTCTAAATTTTATTTCCTTATGTTTCCACTTTATGGGTAAATTAACATGAATTTCAGAATAATTTGCTAAATTTAATGTATGTTTCTGATTTAATAATTTTTATAAGAGTTATATATTCTAATACAAATAAACTAGGTTTTTCAATTAAATTAAAATTAATTTTTAATTAATTTTGTATTAAATCTTAGAATCCGCTCTAAGAAGTAGTCTCGTTTGATCATATTTTTGCAAAAATAAAATACATGAAAAAGTTATGTATAAAACTAATATGTAGTTTTTATTAAACAAAACACGGCCTTTCAAAGGTTGCTTAACTTCTTTGATTTCTTAACAAATTTTTCATTTTTATGTGCTGCTTCTATTTGTACCTTCCAAACTAACGTAAATCGAGGATTTAGCAGTGACGGTTCGTTGCCATTTTCATTCCTGAATTGGATTTCAATTTTGATATTGATGCAAATGCTAATTTATACTTCGGTTAAATTTATTTAATAGTTCTAGATGTTAATCCGTAAACTTATTCTGAACTTAAATATATGATTTATGTTAAATTTACACAAAATGTTTTAATACGTTTCCAAATTATTTCCAACCTTTACACTTGCGTAGCTTAATTCTTAAACATATGAACTTTTGTTATAAGATTCATGTTTATATACGAATAATGTTTACTAATTCATTGTCATTGAATAAAAAAAAAATTTTCTAATCAAATAAACTTGATACTAAATAAAAATAAAATATAATTCTCAATTCAAATAACAGAGTGGCACTTAAAAAATTTTGTTTCACTTTAACACTCCAAATGACTTAAATAAAAGGCAGGCCTTACTATGATCTTCCAAATATTCATGCGTTGCAATGGGCTTGTAAATTATTCAAACTTCTTTTGACATTATTGCACCTGTCTCATTAAAATAATATTTGCTACCATAATCATACATACTTTTCATATAAATTTGTTGCCCGTGGGTTTATAATAGTGTGGTATAAAGGGGCCAGGTATAAAATATGTTTTAAATAATTTCATAAAGAAATAAGTGTAAAAATGTTCTCCAAACAAATCGTGAAACTAACTGGAGATACAAACCATTCACCAAAAATAATGCCTTTGGCTCAGTCGGTAAATTAAAGTAGGTGATTTGCTTAATTACCACAAATTCATGCTGTGTTATTTCCACTTAAATATAAATATAGTAACTGCCATGTAACACTAATAGAAATGATCTCGGACGCCAACTTATTTTTTAACTATGCTCGGAATAACTAAACCGAGGTTTACACTAATAAAATTTTACCAAAATGTAAAAATAAAAAATATACAAACTATGTTTATTAACATGTGAAATTTGGGGTTATATAAAATATATCTTAAAAACTAGTTATAGCCTTAAATTACTAAATAAATATAAATGTAAATAGCTGTACAAAATATAATAAATCTTCTTGACAACCCCTGGTATTATAAAAAATAAATGCGGAAATGCAAACCAAGGTGATGTAATCCTTGTATCAATGTTGCGTAATATCTCGAAATAACAATGCTTTACGTTGTAAACCACACCTAAAATGGAATGTTCCTTCTTATAAATCCGTTTATTGCATTTTCTTGAAATTCCCAATAAAAAATCTGCATTGAATGCAAAATTGCAATCATAAAATGAAAGCGTACGTAAAAATAGAATTAAACGTTAATTAAAATGTAATTAAAGTAGAAAAGTAAAAGTAATGAAAGTATAAAAGTGCCTGAAAAAGCAAATGTTTTAAATTTCAATATAATACAGTTAAACATAACTTACCATTAAATCAATGGCACTTTTCACAAAATTTAGGTGGAAACCCAAAAAAAAGCTTCCTGCATCTAACAGCGTACGACAAGAAGTGAACAAAATGGACGCTCCGAATATCTGGTGATACAGCCGTGCGCGAAAAAATTTGCGCAAAGAACCAAGTCAACGATGACGCGTTGCGCGAAAATATTGAGCAGAAAAAAATAATTTAAAGAAGTTACAGTATAAACCTTTAAGAAGATATGCACTTAAGTTACACCAAAATGCAAATTAAGTTGCCTACCACATACTTACAAATCATTAATAAATAAAATTTTTCTTATATTTACAACTGAGTGAATGAAAAACCTAAATTACGGTATATTTTACTACAACTCAAAATGGGTTATTACAGGTTTTACTTTTTCAATTACTAATTTTTCTCCAAAAGGACAAACGTTAAGTTAATGAATTATGTGTTTTAACTCTGGTACTCCAAGAAAAAAGGAAAAGTCAACGTGTTTCATTCCCTCCCCGAAAGGGAAGGGCAGGCTGCTTGAGCCTTGCAAGCCCCTTCAACCACATTTACGGATTCCCAACATACATACATTAATTATGTATAGTTAATGACGTTAAGGATGGATGCAGTTAGGGTAGGATTGGAAAGAACGGAGTTGGATCCTCAGAGGGAAGTTACTACCCCCATCATTCGCCTAAATAGCCGCGCATGTGTATGAATACAGGGTGGTCATGCAGCTACATGAGTATAAGAAAAATCCCCTGAAAAAACCTCATACAAGGTAGACGATAACGGGAATCGAACCCATTACCTCCCGAATGGTTAAGCATATCTGACTTACCCGGAATCTAAGGGCTACATAATGAATGAACGTACACAGTACAAATATAAATATCAACTCTGAAATATACGTTTTATGTAATATAACTGCGTGAACTTTTTCTTCTGTTTACTTTTACTGTAACCCTGGTCATAAACTGATTTCTTTTCTAGTGTAGTTTATATTTTAGGTAGAAGTTTAAACTCTATTAACATAGTAGTTCTTATTATTATTTTTATAGGTAGTGACTATAGGCACGTGAAAATTGATGAATTATAACCTCAATGTGCCTAAAAAAATGGAAATAAAAAGGAAAATTAAAATCTACAGTAACCTAGGATCCAAGCTACGTTACCCTACAATCCACCTAGGTTACCGTAGATTTGAATTTTCCTCTTTATTTCCAATTTTTTGAACAGATTGAGGTTATAATTCGCCAAATTTCACGTGCCTCTAGTCACCGCCATTTTTATATGCTTTAAAAAGTATTAACCTATAAATTTGTTCTTAATAGAATGGTTTGTATGTATTTAAAAGTAAAAACTTTTAACAGATATTAATTAACAACAAATACAAATTCAAGATGTCTATGCCGATTGATACAAAAATTAAACTCGAACCCGAAGAGGAAGCACAAACAAATGTATTTATAACCGAGAAACCAGTTGTCTTAAATAGTGACCCAATCAAAGGAGAACTGAACCACGATTTTAATTTTATTACGATTAAAAATGAACTCAGTGATAATCCAAATATTAAAGAAGAAGACAATTCTGACGTGACAAATTACATAGATACAAGTAAAGAAAATGCCCAATGTAGTTATTCAACAAAAGTGAAACGTTTTTTAAACGGTCCTCTTGCAACACACCCTTCAAACTCTAAATATAAATGTGAGCATTGTAAGTATTCAACAGAAATAAAAAGCTACTTAAAAAAACATCGTGCATTACATAAAGCAGGTAATAAATACACATGTGACCAATGTGATTATTCGTGTAATATTAAAAACTACTTAACAAAGCATCAAGAGATCCACACTTCAGGTCCTGAATATAAATGTGATGAATGTGATTATTCTACAAAAATAAAAAGCTATTTAAAAAAACATGAAACGATACATAATATTACAGATACAGAATTCTGTTGCTATCTTTGTGATTATTCAACAAAAGTAAAACGTTATTTAAAACAGCATGTCGCAAGACACGCTTCGAATGCAAAGTATAAATGCTCTCAATGTAATTATTCAACGAAAATGATAGGCTACTTAAAAAAACATGAAGCAATACATGTTTCAGATGTTGAATATAGATGTGATCAATGTGACTATACGACAAAGGTGAAACGCTATTTAAACCAGCATGCTGAAATACACTCTGCAAGTACTAAATATAAATGTGACCAATGTGATTATTCAGCATCGATGAAAGTATATTTAAAAAAACATGAAGAAACACACAATGCAGATATTGAATACAAATGTGATCAATGTGATTATTCAACAAATGTTAAACGTTATTTAAATTATCATTTGGTAAAACACTCTCCAGGCAGTGAATATAAATGTGAAGAATGTGATTATTCGACAAAAGTAAAATACTATTTAAAACGACATTGTGCATACACACTTCATGTATTGAACCCAAATCTGATTACTGATCCAAAATAGGATTATGAGAGTAATGTTCTACTTTATTTCTTTTTGTACTATAAGCTTTATATATTTGATGATTAAGGTTTCTTTGTTGTAATTAACCTTATTTAATGGTTGGTAAGGTAAAGTTTAAGCTCTCTGAGTAAGACATCTGTAAACAGCTAGTTTTTGTTCTTTATTTCTGTACAAATTATGGGGTATAATGTTAAAGTGTTTCTACATATTGATAATTCAAATTAGATGTGTGGAATAATAATGCTTAAATATTAAAGTTAATACACAGATCTTATACAGTTTGTAAAGAAAGTCGATACCAAATGTATGGAACCGGTCTTGTCATTTCAAAACTATTCAAGCTAAATCGATTAAATTTAATATGCATGCTGTTTACAAAGCCTTCTATTATTTCCACAGTTTTGTTATTTTTTTAACTGACAAGGTCCATACCTGCTCAGCCAACTGAATTTTTTTTAAATAGGAAGGGGGGGGTCAAATCACATACTGTTTGAAAGGTATTTTCACGTAGAATTCAGTGACATGCCGCTTGTCATAGTTATCTCTAAACATAACTTCGCTATTGTAAATTGAAGATTGGAAATAAAGAACAAGTGAATCGATTCTTGAATCGTGCTAGTGATGAGCAATACTTGATGATGAAGATTTGTTTTAGTTTTATAAATCGAGTATTTTACGATAATACATTAAAATGTTTGGTAAGTTATATTCATTTTGGATGTTGCTGGAGCCTGTCCCTGCGACGAGTTTAGTACATTTGAAGATTAATGACATTGGTCTTAAATCGGCCTTACTGATTAAAATTCCTAATACTAAAACTAATAAGGCTAGATCATTTACTGTAATGGGAGATAGTTATTTAAACATTTTTTGAAAATATGTAACCATTCGCCCTACAAAATTTACAGAACCACTTTTTTTTTTAATATCAAAATGAAAAATCTCATTGGGTAGTCGTAGGACTTCTTAAGTTAGCTGTGGTCGTTAAATTTTTAAATTTATATAATCCGAAAGAATTTACAGGCCACTGCTTACGATGAACTTCTGCCATGCTTCTAGTAGATGCCTAGATGCTGGCGGTGACATCACCTGCCCGAAAGGACATTGTGGTTGGAAATCTTGGCAGAAGATTACATTGAGGATTCCATAAAAATTAAAAATGATACTGTAAAAAAAATACCGAGACTGGATCAACCTAGCGCAAGTAACCTGTAGTTGTAGATGTTCAAAGTGAACTTAGTAATTATTCTAAAACGGACATACAGGTTTATTTAATTTCAAAGTGCCTTAAATTGCACTTTTCATATTAATATAAATAATTCATTTACAATTATTGCAATTTTTGTGTTCATTTCATAATTTATTTGACTTTACTAACTTTGAAGTGTTGTTTTAAATAAAATATTAAAATAAAAAAATTCCTAGAAAGTAAAAGTGATACCTGAGCAACAAATACTTTTTATTAGTAATAAAACATCAACTACAATGACAGTTTCTGGTACTAGAAGTAACTACTTCTAAGACGGTCGCAGAAAAAATATATATTTAGAGTGTAAAATGGATATTAGATTATGTTAAACAATTTTGCAAATGGAGTACTTATTGGCAAACCAGTGATATGTCAACACATCACTGTGACAAACATATAACCAGCATAAATAACAAATGACAGAATACTGTAACTACACAATGCATACTGATACCGTAAGATGTCGGTCATATACGTAGTTTATACATTCTTTGATTGGTTGTTTTCATGGTTGCCATTTTAGCGTTGGAAAGTGTTGTAAAAAAAGCATATTTCTTTTTGTCCACTCCTCGTCTCTCTCCGATTTTAGCACTTCCGCGCTTACTAAAGGCTCAGTCTAGAGGGGTGAGTCTGAAGTAATGGTATATGGATTGGGGAAAATTCGGAACTGTAGCAATTGTTTGTTCTAATTTCCGATTATATTTTTCCAATCGTAAGTGCTTTGTGTCGGCTTTTCTTAAGCTAATATACTTTGACTAGTTTACGTCAGTTTGGGTTGAGGTATCTTCCACATTAATTAAAAGATATATGTCTTCAACAAGATCCATTGCTATTTGTACTAGTTAGTAGGTGTGCGAAGATGACCGGGTCTTATTTGAATAATTTCATTTAAGCTTGTGTATAATTAGACGTTGATTATGCGCCGTTTAATAGAAAACGGCTAACTTCACGAAGTTGAAAACTTTTGGATAAACCATTCTTTTCTTATTCAGTAATTAGGCGCTATTTTGGCCGTTAACATATAGTTTTGAGCCCTTATAGGAAAGTGTTTTTTGTAAAATTACATTGACACGGCTAACTTCACAGCCGTGAACTTCTACATAAAACAATTTTTTCTTATAAATAAATTACTGCAGAAATTACATCTACAAGACCACTTCATAACTTATATATATATATATATATATATATATATATATATATATATATATATATATATATATATATATATATATATATATAAAGTAATCTTTACTTGCACGATAATTAGGCACCCATCATGTGGTGTTTTGCGCCATTAAAATAAAATGTTACGCCTTTACCGGTAAGAAGTTATTGTAAAATTACAAAGACGCTGCTAACTTCACAGTCGTGATCTTCCGCATAAATAATTTTTTCTTTTGCGGTAATTAGGCATCGATTATGTGCCATTTTAGGCCGTAAAGTAAAATGTTGCAGCCTTATAAGACAAGTTATTGTGCAATTACGTTGACAAGAGTAGCTTCACAGCCGCGAACTTCCACATAAATGTATTTCTTCTTATGCAGTAATTACGAGCCAATTGTCCACCGTTTTGCACCACTAAAATAAAAATGAGCGTTCCCATAGGAAATAAATTATTGCAGAAACTACATCAGCAAGGTTAACCACATAACCTTAGGAATGGATAGTAGTACTGAGACACCATGCGCCATCTTGGATATTCTGGGGAAAACCCACCTTTCACTTTTTTATACGCCCACTTGAGAGACCGTATTTTCCACCCCTATGGTTTCTTTCCTCAGGTCATTTTCAATCCCTGATGGGATTTTCATCCCTAATTAAGTCCTTTTTGTTTTTACTCGCTAATTTGAGGGGCGTATTTTTTTACCCCCTATTTTATGGCCGCCCACGTGTGAGCTCGTATTTTCCACCCTTATTTTTTATGGTTTATTTCCAGAGTTCTTTTTCAACCCTTGATGGAATTTTTCCCTAATTACCGCCTCTTTGGTGTTATCGTGTTTTTGTTTGTGTGTTTGCGTGTTTTTGCGTTTACGTGTTTTCGTGTCTATATGTTTTTGCGTTTGCGTGTTTTCGTTTTGCTACTCGTGCTAAAACATTGATAGTCGATTGTATGTAGTTGTAGGCAATATTGTGTTGACTAAAAACCATAATTGGAAACGCTGCTTGCTATGTCCAGTCCGTGGAACTATGTTTAATTAGCTTTTTGACAGATGTGTTTATGGTAAGATCAGGCTTGCATGTATAATAATATATAGGTGAAACTAGCTAGCTAACGTGTTTTGCTGCTACATGCATCACAATATTGAAGATTCTGTTTATGTATTAGAAAACGTACTACAGTCTCGAAACAAAATAGAGATAGAATTGAAGGAAATGAATACACTACAGCTTCTGAGAACGAACTGAAAGATTTGAAGAGTGTACAGCATTTCCAGAGCCGTGCTGAAACCAGTTAATTTAGGGATAACCTCCCTGTCCAAGTAATAATAATAATAGTGTCTGATAAAAACTGTCAGGGGTTATTAGCTGCTTTATAGGTTGTTCCAATATAATCGTTCAAGGTGAAAACGATGAGATGAATGTATCTCAAAATCTCGATGATGGTGATGCTCTCTATAGAATTTCAAATAAGTTAGATTACGTCACTCCTATTTCAGATTAGAAATTTTAAGCGTTTAGTTAACATTGCTATTAATCTCAACTGATAAAAACCCATATAACGTGAAGTACATGTGTGGGTGTGTGTATGTGTATGTGTATGTGTATGTGTAAGTGTAAGTGTGTGCGCGTGCGCGTAGAAAATACGCGTCCTATACGTGAGCTGTTATAAAATAGGGGTGAAAAAACACGTGCGCAAAAAAAAAATAATTAGCCTTCGAAAAGAAAGGGTTGAAAATACGGTCTCACACGTGGGGGTGTAAAAAATAAGGTTGAAGAAGGCCTCCGAAAATAAACCATAAAAAATAAGGGTGAAAAATACGGTCTCCCACGTGGGCGGTCTTGTGACGTCAAAATCAAAGATGGCGTCTAGTGTCCGTCTTCTACTACTAGCGTCCATAATTCGCGTCTTGTAATCTGAACCTAGCGCCGCCATTAGACTAAAGGTATCTCTTGCTAGTACAAATTTAACCTTTACCTCAACACCACTTATCAGAAACTTTTCCTGATTAAATAAATCCTAATGCACGTGACCAATCGTCTCAATCTGTTAGTTGGTCGCTGCAGGTACTTGACGTTTCGAGAAACCGTTATTTGCATGTCTCATATAGGTAAAATTTCGCGAGGCGAGGCTTTCGGCGAAGGCTATTTCGGCGACCCCCACTCCAACCCTTCCCGAACATAACCGAGCTTGTGAGACAGGTGTAGGGCGTAGCAACTTGTTCTAGGGTCTTTGCCCCTTGTCGTGATCGCAACTTATTCATGGGCCTTCGTGTATTGCCGTGGTACCATTGGCTGAAAATTTGAATCTGTATTATAATAAGGGGCCTAATGCTAACTTGTAAGACAGGTGTAGGGTTGCGCAACTTGCTCTCGGGGTTTTGCCGCTTGTCGAGGCCACATTGGTGGAAATTTTGAATTTGGATTTAAGTCTCTGCAGGTTATGGCCGGAAATATGAATTTGTATTTAATACAGATTTAGGGCTTAGCAACTTACTCTCAAACCCACGTCCCTCGACCCAAAATTTGAATCTGTTTGTGGTGCCATCTATGGGGGGGGAATTTGAACCTGTATTATAATAAGGGGGCCCAATGCTAACTTATAAGACAGACATAGGGCTTCGCAACTTGTTTTCGGGTCTTAGTCCCTGGTCCCTTGGCGGGAAATTTGAATTTGTGTTTAAGTGTTTACATTCTGATTAGTCATTGCGAGAAATTTGAGATTGCATTCTAATAAGAAGCGTATTGCTAACTTATAAGACAGACATAGGGCTTCGCAATTTGCCTTTGGGCCTTCACACCCCTGCCTTGGCCCCCATGTCTGGCTGGAAATAGCATTCTAATAATTAGGTCTGTGCTCTCCTGCCGTGGCCTCCTTGTTGCGAATTTGAATTTGTGTAGTTATCTAATTGTGTATGGACTAATGAGTATTTTCTATAATAAAGGTGTATTTCTAGAGCTAATTAAGGTTTCGTTTGTGGTACCATCTAGTGATATATTTTTAAACTAGCGAACGTTTTCTGTAATAGAGACGGCGGCGCCTAGCGCTATATTTCTAGGACTAATCAGGGTTGTTTGTGGTGTAAAGACTAATGAATGTTTTCCTTAATAGAGGTTGATCGTGTTCGTCTCTCCCTCGTCTCTATCGTCTCTTTCTCAAACATACAAATCAATGAATCAAATCAATCCCAGACAAACCACGTTCGATAAAATCAAACAATCAGATCAATCTCAATCAATCAAATCATAACCTACAACCTGTGAAAACTAGCTTACAGCTCAAAATACTGATTGGACTAATTTACAATTTGGTAAAACCAACCAACTACAATTCAAAAATACCAAACTGATTTAACTTAATCATACAAAATCAGCTCTCAATTCAAAAAATAGCAGTATGATTTAACTTACAGAGTGCAAAAGAAAGCCAACCTCACACTTATTGTAGTTACCCACCTAACCGCCCTTTCGCATTAACTGCAGCATTGTTAGTGCAGGTTCAAACACCGTTAGCGAGAACAAGTTTATTAATAAAAATTGAAGGAAAGCTTAGCGTTTGAAAATATATTATTATTATAAACAACAATACATCATTTATTTAATCACATTCCTTATTGGTTATGTTGTAATAGTTTATTAACAAGTCAGTAAATTCTCTAATGTCCGCTGAGGTTGGCTCATAAACAGGAGAATACATTATAATAATGCTCACTCGATGACGGTTACACTTTAAAGAGCGAGAAACGAGAATGCTGCTGGACTTGGGTCTTGTGCGTGGGCGCACTCGTCAATGTTCGGGTAGAATCGGTTATCTTCAAGTTTGGAGTAGCGAAACAGCTTTCAGCCGTCTTAGGAGAAAATATCTCAGTCAAAAAAGGACTTTAGATTTATAAACAGGCCCCTAGGGAAGATATTAAAGTGTGGTTAGGTCTATACTCGGTTATGTTCGAGTGGAGGTCGCCGAAACAGCCTTCGCCGAAAGCCTGCGAAATTTTACCTATATGAGACATGTAAATAACGGTTTTTCGAAACATCAAGTACTTGCAGCGACCAGCAAACATATTGAGATGATTGGTCACGTGCACTAGGATTTATTTAATCAGCATAAGTTTCTCATAAGTGGTGTTGAGTTAAGGGTTAAATTTGTACGATCAAGAGATACCTTTAGGCTAATGGCGGAGCACGGTTCAAATTACAAGACGCGAATTATGGACGCTAGTATACTGGTATGCGAATCAATCCCACCATTTTAATTGCGCGCGCTAAAGTCTTAGAAACAACTGCAGCAACATACTCTGTTACAAGGACCGAAGTAAAAGTACTAACTATACCTGTGGGCATACAGCGAAAATCATTGGATAATGTCTTCCTGGGTCAGTTACCTAAACGATGTATCGTAGGTTTTACCGCAAATAAAGCCTTCAGAGAGATAATGTGTAAAGGTTATTGACTTTGGCATTAACTGTAACTTATGTGATGGTATGACAACCCCATTATCGGTAAAACCCGAAAAGTTTAAAATAGTACTCTAATAAGCGGTCAGCATACACGCTTAACCTGATTATAAAATCTAAAACCGATTTTTTTTGACAGAGATATTTCTGATGAGGCAGAAGTTTTCTGTATGTAAAATAATATAGAAGCGAAATCTAGCTTAAAGAAGAGGACACAGCCAATTCGCTGCATACATCACAATATCAAATAACCTGTTTGCGCAAATATATATTTGGTTTTGGCTGTTGACGGTTTACACGAGGAGGTTGATAGACATTTCATTCTAAGTTAGTTAGTAATTGATGCAATTGCATTGCATCTCTCTAACTAATCTAGCCTGTGATAGCTAAATGCACCGATATATATACATGTACGTAAAATATGCACGGTGTTTATTATTATTGTTTACGTCCAATTGCGAAATCGTACATTCATTTTTGTATAACTACAACTGTTTCATTATCGTTATATAGAATTTAAGAGCGTATTTAAAAATTAATTGTATACATTATCTTTACCTTGATTAGCTTCTTTAATATCAAACAATAATCCAATTGTTTATTTGCTTTACAAAATAGACCAAAATACGATCCCCACGTGGGCTTATAAAAAAAGCGCTATTGCATTAGGGTAGAAATGATTATTATTATTTCATCTAATATTTAATTTAGACCTTAATGTTTTTTTACAGCAGCAAATTTTTTAAAATATTTGTAAACACTTTAATTAACGCGATGCCGACGACTGATTCCTACTTTCCAATTAATATAAATGATGTCGTATAACTGTTTAGTAATAATAAACCCCCTGAACAGATTCCCGTACGGTCCCTTATTAGAATACAACCCCCCAATGCATAAATAAATTAGGTCACAATCTGTAGATGGGATTAAAAAAATGTAATAATAATTATGCAATCTCCTTTGATAAAAACAACCTTAATTAATAACAAATTAAGTCTCAGAACACAGCATGCGCACGCATTTAAATACCTTCCAGGGGCTGAACTTTAAAAAATTTCTTAATACAGCTAAAAGGGTCCTAATTAGGGTGAAACTTCCATCAAAGTGTTGAAAAAGGCCTCCGAAAAGAAACCATAGGAGTGAAAACCTACGATCCCCACGTGGGCATATAAAAGAAATAGTGGGTTTTGAGGAAAAATCCAAAATGGCGGCGCAAGGTGTCTCCGTTCTACTTGTAGTGTTTGAGACATTTGTAAATAGCCCAACATATCTCCAGAATCATTGTGGACATTAATTGTGATATGATAGTAGTAAATTTTACATCCTCATAGCTTTGTTCGCTAACCAAAAACCGTAGTAACCGTTCTCTAGCACTAATGGCCTTTCCAATTAATGTATCTTTTTTCTATTAATGGTGTCACTATGCTAAGGATCTCTTCAAAACATTCTATATTCATTCGCAAAAAGTTTTTAACATCATTTACTTCCAATTCCTGCATGACGTTCATGTGGCACAATTCTTTTCGTTTTTGTAACCACTTCTTCACCCAGTACTACCTTTTTATTTATTTTTTGTGGTAGCACGACGGAAGCGGCCAAAGATATGCCGATTTTTTGTTGTTTTGGTCTTTGCAGATTCAAGCGACACGTCTATTTCGCGGTACGTTCACTCTCACGCTGATTGGCAGACACGTGAGTAGAGAAGCCTCTTAGATTGCCCCGTCCGCCCTGCACCCAAGACTGTCCCTGCGGCAGGCGTGTGACTGGCCGCCTTAAGAATATACATAAACAGAAAAGTATGCATTATGTAAATATGTTATAAAAATGTACTTATCCTATGTACACAAAAAATAATTGTATACACCGTGTCCAAGATAAGGATGCCCACTATGGCGATCTCTGAAACGGTAAGAGATGGATGGTGGGTTAAATGGAACAAAAGTGACGTATTTGAGAGGATGTATTTATGGTCTTTGCAGAACTCGAATATTTCTTTTAGTTTTTGAGATATTTGAGAAAATTGAATTTTCTGATTTTCTTTTTTATTTTTTTCTGACCTTATTTGAAGAGCTATCAAGAAAGAAGAGCATTTTCATTGCCACGCTCTACTTGATGCTGTTATTCAATTTTTGATACAACGTTTCGTTTGTTAGCAACCATCATCAACTTTATGTTTTAAATACACGAAACAATTATTTTTGCCATATTTAAATTCTCTCCTTGATTCTGAATTCAGCGATATATCACACTTTATATTATTAATACGTTTCGGATGAGAAAATTCATATTCAATGTGAAACATCAAAAATGTACAGTTGAAACTAATACTAGAAACATCAAAAAACTGTCAAATTATTATAAAATAATGTTTTCTCATTTTCTAATGCCTGTTGCGAATAAAATAATTCACAAGTATGTATTTAGTGAAAATACTATTAATTAAACAGTTTAAATACACCTTCCGTCGTACTGATGCATTTGATAAAAATAAGTTGGCTTTGCATTTTGTTTGCCTACCTGTCATAATTGATTGTTGTCCGTATTACGTTTGTTTGGTGGTCTTTGACTTAATTACATTTTGTGTTTACCTAAAAACAATATGGTAGGAGTACATTTTTCAATAATAAAAAATTCGATATACTGACGTGTTACATTTTGTGTCAACGTAATTGTTCTGAACCCGAAATAATAAACAAATATCCAGAAAGGCGTCAACCTCTCAAAAGAACTTTTCGCACATTAGCAGTTAATCTAAAAGAATATGGTGCGTTCAAAAAACCTGTAAAATCTAGCAAAAAACCTTGTAATGAAGAAAAAGCCAATACTGTTTTATTAGCTGTAACGGAAAATCCAGAGGTTTCTACTAGGAAAATTGAAGAGGCAACTGGCATAGCCCATTCCACAGCTCATTATGTTCTAAATAAGGAGAAAGTATATCCATATAAATTTAGAATTTGCCAAGGACTTCGACCAGGTGAGCCAGAAAGACGTAGAATATTTTGCGAATGGTATACACCTCAATCTCAAGACAATGGATATTTTCCGAATAAAATAATATGGTCCGATGAAAGTATGGTTAATAATAATGGAATTTTTAATCGTAGAAATGCTCATTATTGGGCAAGAGTAAATCCACGACTGTACAAAACGGCCAAACACCAACACCGTTTCGGATTTAATATGTGCTGCTATATTCGGTACTGAATTATAGGTCCTTTCATTTACCACGAGTCCTTAAATTCTGAACGTTACCAAATTTTACTCCAAAATGAATTAGAGATAGCTTTGAATGATTTGCCTTTCCAAGAAGTTGAAGGTTGTTGGTTTATGCAGGACGCTGCACCAGCACATAATTCCAGAGTTGTCAGAGAATACCTGTCAGTTAGATTTCCAGAAAGATATATTGGCACTCATGCAAATGTACTGTGGCCAGTCTGTTCTCCAGATATAACACCTTTGGATTTTTTTCTTTGGGGGTACATTAAAAATTACATTTATGGAAACGATACTGAAAGCGAAGAAATTTTACAAAGATTAGTTCTCGAATCGTTTACTAGTATTACTCCTCAAATGCTGAAGAATGTTTTAGATGCTACAGTTGTAACGGTATAAACGGGTGGTAGAACGGGATTACAGATAAAATTGGCCTTTTTGCCCCGACTAGCCAGCGTATGGGTATGGGTATGATGTTAATAAATTTTGCACATCTAGAATAGTAAAACGTACGTAAGTCAAAATAGGAGATGAAGACGTAATCGGTACGGTTTTTGGGAGCCAGAATGTTTGGTAGTCAAAATAAGGGTCGTCGTGCCAAAATTACGAGTACATAGCGTGTCTAAACATACAAAAAACATACGCTTATCTATCTGCAATCAATCCCAGGTGTGCTGGACAGCAACTCAGCAAACCACCTGAAATAGGGCTTCAAAATAGCACTACACGCCTGAGAAATAAAAACGTGATAAACACTCAATAAAGTTACGTTACTTTACTACGCCTTGGTGTAAATAATAAGGCGTTAACTAATAATCTTAACAACAAAAAAAACAAGCGATAGAAGGCACTCTAAATGAATTAATAATCAACTCGAAATCAAATAAAACACTAAATATCATTAACGCTATTACTCAATAATAAAGAAAAAAAACTAACTTCGTTACGTTAAAACTTTACGCTTCTAAATTACCGGTAAACTTGCAATACGCAAAAAAACACTTTTATGTAACACAAAAGGGTTTTCACAGAATTAAAACAAATTTATAAAACCTAACAAAGCTATAATGAAATAAAAAAATAAGATAAATATAACCATACGATAATGCGTAAAAACAAAAAAAATACAAAGGCTTAAAAGGCGACAGAATGTCTGGCCAGGATCCTGCGTAACGCCGTTCTAGATTGCTTAATCTAAAGATTATTTCGTGGATTATTTACCCACACTACTATAGGGTCAATTGCCCTTTACTACTAAAATAAAAAAAGTGTGAAGGCGGAGCGTCAGAATTATGATTAATTACAATAACCAAATTAAAACAACAACTTAATTTAAAAAAAAATACGACACCGCTTTCAAATCTTCGTTAACAAAAAAATAATTCGAAACACACAAGAAATCTTGAAAATATTCAAGAAAAAAAAACACAATATTATATTACCTTAATGTCTAGAATAACACCTCGCCTGTGTTACAACAATTGAAAACGAACCAGGTGATCGGTTACGGCTATAACGGAAATGGAATCTTCCTGCTCTGACAAATGATGAATGAAAATGTTGGCTAATATTCTTTTGTACACAAACAATTCCTTGATTGAATCGCGATAAAATGTTACTGCATTGATTAAAAAACTTCTTTCAAAATAATAATTTGTGCGCTCAACTTGCTTGTTAACTTTTATCTTTTAAATAGTTTTATTCGCATTAACAATCCAAAAGGTTAATAACTTTATTTAAATAACTATAATTTTAATATACTGCGAAAGTTTCTTTATATTTCAACACGCTTTGCACGGCAAATAAGTGGCACTTCAAGAACGTTAATGTTAATAAATCCGCAAAAGCGATATAAACCAAAGAGGTCACAGAAGCACTAATATAACACGACGATGATCTCTAGGTAACTTAATTACGTAAAATTGAAATCGGCACTAGGTCTAATCCTTTGGTGGTTGAACAGTTTTACTTAAAATCCCTTTACAGGTTTTCTTCAGAAATGGCTAACTACCCTTACTACATAAAAGTATGTTCGTTAAACACCAAAAGGTCCAATATATCAACGTTCTAAACCACCCCTTAAAGCGTAACAACAAGCGTCACCGTACTACTACTCGAGAGCGCGGTCAGTTTCAGAATCATCCAAATTATATCCAAAAATCCATCTTGGATTTTGAATCCCACCACTCAAAAAAAATCTATCTAATTTAGTTCCACCAATTAAAAACGGAAGGAGAAGATTTGATACCCCTATACACAAACTTCGTTTTCATCCGTAAGGACTCGATAGTTTTCAAAAGTGTAAACGTCAGCAGACTTAACGCGAAAAATATCCCTATATTTTCATTTAAGTACAAACAATTAGTCCCACATTCTACCTCTACGATTCAAAACCAACATACTCAATATTAATCTGAACCACTATAATTAACCGAGTTCATGTCGCCAGCATGACATCATATGCATTTAAATCTACGTTCTTTCTTTAAATTTTAAGGAAATCAAACGAAATAAACCTTATTTAAACTTATACACAACTATTTACAAATAAACGCTACTCAACATTCAATAAACGGAGAATAACACGGAAAACAATCTAAATTACGGAATAATAATTCACAAACAAAAAAACTAAAGCTCGCCACACACCATCCCTAAAGGTCGCCACACCCGTAACACAAATTCATTCATAAAACTCAACTTAACAGCAAAAATTTGACGGTAAATCGCTAGAAAATCGTGATCCTATCATAACTAATTCCTTAACGCACATTACACATTCCTAAAATTCCTTTACATACAGCGTGACCCATTCAAGCAAAACATTCATTATCTACAGTAAGCTCTTAAACAAAAAAAAAAGATATACGCGGAATCTAACTAAGTGAATAAAACTACAAACAAAATTACCCAATACGTATACAGGGTGTTCAAAATACCCTGACACAGTTAGAAGGTGCTATTTATGTTGAGAGAATAACGGGAATCTTTTTAAACATCTTTTGTGAGTTTATTAACCTTTAAAATAAATTTGTTTTTTATTTGTCTATCATTTAAAATTACGAAACGTAATTTTATAATAATTTTACGGTTTTCTAATGTTTCTAGTATTAGTTTTAACTATACGTTTTCGATGTTTTACATTGAATATGAATTCGTATCAAAAATATAAAGTGTGATTTATCGTTGAATTCAGAATCAAGGAGAGAATTTAAATATGCCAAAATAATTTTTGTGTATTTAAAAAATAAAGTTAATGATGGTTGCTACAAACGAAACGTTGTATCAAAATTGAATAACAGCATCAAGTAGAGCTAGAAAATGGCAATGAAAATGTGCTCTTCTTTTCTTGATAGCTCTTCAAATAAGGCCAGAAAAAAATAAAAACGAAAATCAGAAGATTCAATTTTTTTCAAATATCTCAAAAACTAAAAGAGACCATAAATACATCCTCTCAAATGGATAACTTTTGTTCCATTTAACCGTTTCCGAGATCCCCATAGTGGGCATCCTTATCTTGAACACGGTGTGTATGTAAATGAATTGTTTTTGATCACGATCCCCACGTGGGCATATAAAAAAATGGTGGGTTTTGGGGAAAAATTCAAGATGGCGGCGCTAGGTGTTTCCGTTCTACTTCTAGTGTATGAGACCAACAAGTCTCCGGAATCATTGTGGACATTAATTGTGGTGATATGATAGTAGTAAATTTTTAATCCTCATAGCTTGTCCGGTAACAAAAAACCGTAGAGTAGCAGTTAACGTTCTCTAGCATAATGGCCTTCCATTAATGTATCTTTTTTCATTAATGGTGTATATCTAAGGATCTCTTAAACATTCTATTTTCATTCAAAAAGTTTTAAGATCATTTACTTCCAGTTCCTGCATGACGTTCATGTGGCACAATTCTTTTCGTTTTGTAGCCATTCTTGCAGTATTCTTTTCTTTTTTATGTAGCACAAAGCAGTCAACGATATGCGATCTTTTGTTTTGATCTTTACAGATTCAAGCAACACGTCATTCAGTACGTTCATTTAACTGATTGGCAGACACGTGAGTAGAAATCCTAGATTTAGCAAGCTGTGACTGCCTTAAGAGTAAACATAAACAGAAAACTAAGCATTATGTAAATATGTTATGTAAATGTATGTACTTATCCTATGTATACAAAAAATAATTGTATAAGGGTGGCGCATTAGTGTGACAAAGTCCCATATTTCCTTTATTTAAAGAGATACAAAAAAAATTAAATACAAAAGTTGTAAGGTATGTTCCGGTGCATATTCCAAAAATATTTTTAATTATACAGGGTAGATCATAAAAGCTTAGAAGTAATTTAATTTTTTTTTTAAATAGAAAACCCTATATATTATTACATATTTAGATTCTACATACAATTTTAGACACATTTTATGCATAATGTTCTACACCTAAGTCTAACCATTTTTGACAAATTTCAAATTTTTTGTCAAAAATGACGTTTAGCAAAACATAGGTGGAAATCTTTTCTAAACGAAGCCTTTATGAATTAGTCATGGTTGGTTTCCTTGGAGATGGGGACCTACTGTATTGATATTTTTGTAATACATTCATACAGGGTGATCAAAAATGGACAATAAAGAGTAGATTCAAAAAAACCTATAAAGTCATTTTTTTAAATGGAAACCCCTATTTTTAATTCTATCTTATTTAGCATTAAAATAAGGTGACTTTGTATAAGAGTGTATATTCCAAAAATGTAGTTTTGAAATAATGACAATTTAACATTTTTTTATTGTAAAAAGGCTAAACGGCTTTCAAGTTTTGTTGTTAGTTGGCCGTGACGGCGAGGCGTGGCATATAAAAATAATAGAGATCATCAGAAACGTCATTATTTATTGTCAGTTGATAATTTGTGTGATGCATTAGTGTATTTTATAACAAATTGATTTAAAACTTGAATTAAAATTGTAAATAATGAATTTTTTGCAAGCCGAGATGGTTGATATGATTTTTGTTTTGGGAACTAGTGATAAGAATACGCTCTTAGCAAGAAGACTGTATCAACAACGGTTTCCAGAGAGACGGCAACCTGAAAGAAGGGCATTTGAGAAGCTTTTGGAGCGTTTTGAAAGAACTGGCAATGTGTTATATGAAAAAAATACTAGGGAAAAACGTGCACAGACTGAGGAAAATCAATTAAATGTACTATTAACAGTTACCGAAAATCCATATATTGGAACAACGACCCATTTCTCAGCAGGTTGGTGTTCAACGACGTACGGTACAGCGGATATTGAAGTCTCAAAAAATGCACCCCATCACATTCAACTACTTCAAGAGTTGGTTCCTGAAGATTATCAAAGACGACTGGAATTTTGTCAATGGGCTCAAAACAAAATAAATCAACAAAGAAATTTTGTTCATTTGATTTTATTTACAGATGAGGCCACATTTCACAGAAACGAAGTGTAAACAGACACAATTTTCATTACTATTCTACCGAAAATCCACATTTTGTAAGATATACTTCTCAAACTAGATGGTCTTTAAATGTTTGGGGAGGTGTTGTTAATCATGTAATTGGACCATATTTTTTGATCAACGAGTAACAGGGAAGTATACTTAGACTTTCTGAAAACCATCTACCTAATTTGTTGCGTCAAGTGCCACAGGATACGCAACAAGAAATGTGTTTCTTCATGATGGGGCAGTACATCATACAGGTCCGTTATAACTTTTTTAAATGCTAGATATCCAGAATGTTGGATTGGAAGGGGAGGGCCTGTTGCTTGGCCTGCTAGATCCCCAGATCTTACTAAAATGGACTTTAGCATATGGGAGTACGTCAAAGAGTAGGTTTATAAAATACCGCCTACAACAAAAGAAAACATGAAGATTAGGATTAGAAACTGTTTTCAAAACATTAGTGTTGAAATGTGTAGAAATTTAAGCAGCGAATTTGAGAGACGTATTGCATTGTGTATTCAAGAAATAGGCGACCATTTCGAACAACTTATTAGGTAGTAGCGTTGATTGAGGAATCGTATAAGATACGCAACGGGATGGTAATATCCGTAGCCAAAGTTGGGTCTCAACTAGAGACGGCGCTAGTTGTAATGTGGGTCTCAAATGTTTAGTTGCTCGTTAACTCTCGCCGTGAAAGTGTCTATGTACTCTTAATTGGCAAGCGTGTTTGACGTCAGGTTTCTCCTACAAACTTTTGATTATTTGTGTTTTTGTAAAGCGTGTTATTTTTCAAATAAAAATTTAATTTCTGAACTAATTGATTAATAAAATAAATTTTGTTTTTCTTTATAATTAAAATCACATTGTAAGAATTGAATAAATTAAAAAGTAAATTATTCATGTTGTTTGAAGATAAATTATTGTAATTATTCATCCTATATGATTAATTGATGAATATGCTAAAATTTTTCGTATTCTAATTTGATTAAATGCCATTAATACTCTTACAATTATTGCCATTAAAATAATAATTATTATAAAGATTTGAATTTAATATTTAGTATTAACAGGACTATAGGGCAATTTTCTGTCATGTTAATATTAATATTAATATATTTTCAATCTAATCCTTCAAGAACTTTGAAATCAAAAATGGAACGGGGTTATTCCTATTTTCATTAGAAGTCTTGAATTTATAATAAAAATAATTAATGATTCTTGATTTATTTTTGATGAAAATCTCGAACTTATTATTATTATGATAATTGCTAATAGAATTACTGATGATACAATAGTTTGTGTAATAAACTATTTAATTGAAGATTCAGAAGAAAGTTTATTTTTCTTGAATTTAAAATTGGAATAATAGATAAAACATTAATTTCAATTATTTATAATGAAGGTAAAATTTACATTTTATTATATCATAATAATCCTTTTGTCAGGCACTTCATTTGTTTTGTTTTAATGTATTTGAATTGTTAAAATTAAATATTTAAATCACTTAAATTTTTAGTTAATTAATTTTAGCATCAATTTAAATTCAAGGCCAACAAATCACAGGTGAATATGGGTGGGTACAGAATTTCTAGTTATTTGGAGAAAAAAGTGGTTGATATTTTCTCCCTAATTATTTTACAATAAAATGTCAAATGTAAAACTTCTTAAGGAAACAAGGCTGTTCTTATGTTACAATTGCATTTACATTTGGTTCATCCGTTTTCGAGAAAATTAGGAAAAACTTAAGGGCTTTTTCGTAACCGGTAACGTTAATAAGCCATGTAAGTGTCAGGATAAATACAATAAGGAGCACAAATAAATAAGTCTGTTATAAACAAGAAGATGATATTCTAAATAAACAAATTAATTATGAAAATTGGAAAATAAATAACAAAAATCATCATTTCACTATTTGATCAAGTGTTCAAATAAATCTCCGTTTGCAGCTAAACAATATCCATGTCGATTATGGCTTATTAACGTTACCGGTAGATTTGAATAAGTTGATAATTTTTGAAATTGTTTCTGCACTTGGAATTTGCCGGTTTTGATAACTAGCCGAGTACAAATCTCTGATATTTCTAAGTGTATTACCAGAGTAATGCCATTCAATAAATTTTACTTTTCTTCAATGGTGTAATAATTCATTTTATAAACAAATTTTCTTTAAAAGTTATAATCTGTCTCAAATAAAGTTTTAATGATGAATGAATTGTTTTGAACAATGAATAATTTACAATGACAATTAATAATTATTGTTAGCAAAGCAACCTTGACCAGTTACGAAAAAGCCCTTAAGTTTTTCCTAAATTTCGAAAACGGATGACCCAAATGTAAATGCAATTGTAATATAAGAAGCAGACTTTTTCCTTAAGAAGTTTTACATTTGACATTTTACTGTAAAATAATTAGGCGAGCCAATATTTACAATAGTTTATTTTAACATGATTCCTATGTCCAGAAATTCGAGACACAGTGTATATATATATATATATATATATATATATATATATATATATATATATATATATATTTAACTTTATATTAATTTATATAATTAAATATAGATCAATAAAAGTGAAACTATAAATTAATAGTGAAGATATTAGTTTATTAATCGTATATAAATATTATTACACGATAAACCTGAAAAAAAGAAATAATGAATAGTTATATTTTTATTTAATAGTTATAACATATATATATATATATATATATATATATATATATATATATATATATATAATAGAACTAATATATAAATATTCAATATATCAATAAAATGTTATCTTAAGAATTTAACATTATTGCTATTGGTCTTTCATAAATGATCATTTATATAAAGAAAATAATTAAAAAAAAACAACTTACGAGTTACTAGAAATTAAATTTGTTATTAATGGATATTAATTTAAAATTAGAAATTAATTAATTTTTATTGCTTATTAATGATTAGCTTATGATTATATTTTAAATATTTTGATCAATAAAATATTTATATTAATATACGTATAAATAAATTTTGTAAGTTTTAGTTTAAATTATTAATTTTATAACTTTATTTTAAATGAAATTGATTGTTTTGTTTTTAAATAAAATAAAATTTTTCATTTATTTTGGATTATTTTATTAAAAATTTAATTTAATGATTTATACCATTTTATTAATAATAAATTTGATTATTAAGTAATTTTCTAAATAATAAAATTTAATTTATTAATAATTTATTTATTATTTAATTATTTTTAATTGATTAATTTATTTAAATTAGAATTAATTAAATTTAAATTTAAGAATAGTTTATTTTGAGAATAATTTATTTAAATTTATAATTCAATTTGTATTAAATTTATTATTTAAAATGAATTTACAGGTAGAATTTTAATTAAAAGGTTTTTTTTCAGTATTTAACACTGAAAATTTATTAATATATGTTTAAGTCAATTTTAATAAATCTAATAAAATTTGTGCCAGCAATTGCGGTTATACAAATAGATTAATTGAATATTTTTGGTTTTAAATTTTAATTTCATTAAATTTGATATTTGAATTTTTAGGTGAAATTTAAATTTGAATATTAATTATTATAATAATTTTAAATTCATTAAAATTAAAATATAAACTAGGATTGTATCAGGGTTGATTAAATTGAAATTATTTAAATGATTTTCTCGAATTTAAAAGGACCAATTATCAATGATCGTAAGTGATGCAAGGCCAGCACGAAATATGAGCTCGTGGCGGTAAACCGCCACTGTTAGCTCTAGAGAATAAGTGTCGTGGACCAGTCCACGTGGGATCTCGTATCTAACGAGGACAGGGATGGCAACCTGCGTCCCCTAGCTGGAAGTACACTTTGCTTAAACTAGTCTTGAGTGACTTCCTTACTTTAACTCTTTTCTGTCAGCTTTGCTCAACTCTTGTTTTCTTCAGGCTCCCAGCGAAAGCTGAGAACCTTTCCTTCTCTCTACTCTTCCCAGGACATACGCCGTCAAAAGCGTATACGGGTGTGCTCGGATGTCCTTGCTGGGGCGGCTGAGCGCTAGCTGTCTTAATACCGCAACCGCGAACTGTACTTCAGAGACTCTAGCAGGGCGTGGCTAGAACGTCGTACAGCTAGCGGCCGGTGGTCTTGGCTTTACCGCCCGGGCTACGAGGAAGGTAACCTCTATAAAAATCCCCAATCCCAAGGTCGTTTGGCAGTTTTAGGTGCTGAAGGGATTGCGCGAGGATGCCTGAGCGTGGCCAGGGGAAGCCTGGTCTCTAGCGTTGAAACGCCTGTAAAGGCGCCCTCCACAGTATAAATGCCCTCTTGTAGTATACCGGCTCTGCTGCAAGTGACATTCTTTCCGAGTGATCTCGTGGGAACGATATGAACGAAACCCCAATATTGCAGAACGCCAACTCTATAAACATGGAGGTGCAGGAGGGTCTATAAGAAACCCGCCCCAAGAATATGGTGACGGAGGCTACGCTCCGGTTCCTTATTCTTACAAGGAAAGACGGGATAAACTTTGACAGAGTTAGCCATTTTTACATTCAGAAAGCTTTATATGGTCTTTATGGTGATTTGAAAATGATAAGGAAAATTAAAGACGGCATACTAGTGGAAACCGTATCAAATAAACAGGCAACTAAAGTTCTAGCTACAAGTAGGTTGGGTGACTTTGAGATTGTAGTCACTCATAAAACCATGAATACTTCTCGAGGAGTTATCTTCTGTCGGGATTTACTTAACTGTTCTGTTGATGACATATGTGAGGAACTAAGAGGCAAAGGGTCATAGAGGTTAAACGTTTGAAAACTAAAAGGAATGGGGAACTTATTGACACTGCTAACCACGTTGTGACATTCAACACTCTGTATTACCAAAAACAATAAAAGTAGCGTTTTATACATTAAGTGCGGCTATATGTACCACCGCCGCTAAGGTGCTTTAAGTGCAACAAATTTGGACATGCGTCTTTTAAATGCGAATCACCAGAGCAGATGTGCGTATGTGGAAAATTGCAACACGAAGGATCGCCATGTTCACAGCCAGTTACGTGTGTGAATTGCGGAGGTGCTCATTCTGCTCGAGCTACGAGCTGTATACAAGACGGAAATCGCTATACAAGAGCTCCGGGCGAGAGATAACCTAAGCTACATGGAAGCCAAAAGAAAATCATAATTACAACACCTACAGCAGGTGTTGTACGCTAAGGCGGTCTCTTCCACTCAGAATAACCCACCTAAGATTGATACCACTGCTCTAGCTAAAGAACTACTACCACTTTTAGTGGGAGCTATCACCCACTTCTACAAAATTCCTCAGGGGTTAGAGCGGAAAACCATTCTTAGTTCCGACTTTACCTCCTGAGGCAATTAAGTCAACATTAACCAATGTAGAAAAACGGAAACGTACTCCTGTAGGGCGCGAATTTCTCTCGGAAGATGAAACCACCACGAAACAAAGTAATAAAAAGGAAAAGCGATGTTATATAAACATTCGTTAATTTTAACATTAACTGCTTATCTATTACACCAAATCTCTTTTAACAATGGGCTCAATCATACAGTGGAACTGTAATGGATGCATTCATCACTACTGCAATTAAAATTATTAATTAACGAATATAATCCGCTTTGTCTATGCCTCCAAGAGACGCACTTTAAGCCTGGACAACGCTATTATCTACGTGGATATAACGTCATTAGAAAAGATGCCATTAACCATTCGTGCCAGAGGCGGAGTAGCAATAGTGGTTAGAGAAGACGTCCAATTCAGCACGGTACCAGTAAACACGAATTTGCAAGCAGTAGCTATCAAAATAACAGCTCCCATAAAAATTGTCATTTGCAATCTATACCTCCCAAACAATGACTGGCAACAGCAAGACATTCAAAGCATTATCGATCAACTACCTGATTCGTATATGCTGATGGGAGATTTTAATTCCCACAGTCAAATATGGGGATCATCACATACTGATATTAGAGGAGAAGTTATAGAGAGTATCATGGATATTAACGAGCTATGCTTGCTGAATACAGGCCACAACACCCACCTGGGCGCCCGATCTGGTACCTTCTCAGCTATCGACATCACTATGATTACTTCTCGTATTGCTACACTGTTTTCGTGGAGAGTATTAAACGATCTATACCACAGCGATCATTTACCAATTATTGTAGAAACTGGCCAACACAATACTTTTATAGTAAAGAAGATCCGCTGGAAACTCTCCGAGGCTTGCTGGGACGTATTTCAGACACACCTGATCTCTTTGGAGGACCAGGACTCTACGGCACTAAATATACAAGCGACAGTAAACGCTATCATTAACGCTGCTAACGTAGCAATCCGAAAACAAGCGGAACACACATTAAACGTAGAGTGCCATGGTGGAGCCAACAGGTCAGCGAAGTGGTGAAGAGAAAAAGCAAGCGTTTAACACTTTTAAAAGGCACCCAACAAATGAGTCACTGATAGCGTTTAAAAAGCTAGGGCGTTGCTCGCCGCTGTATTCTACAGAGTAAAAGAAACTCATGGAATAATTTTGTGTCAACTATAACGAGTGAAACACCTAATACGCTTGTTTGGAGAAAGATTAAGGCAATAGCAGGAAAATCTGTCACACACACAATGCATCTGCAAAATGAAAATTCAGTGATCCACGACCCCTGCCAAGTAGCTGAATTATTAGCGGAAAAAATTTCAAAATACCAGTAGCTCAAATAATTATGATAAAGATTTCCTGGAAGCAAAAGCTGAAAGGGAAAAAGAATTAAACTTTTCAAGTTCAATTTTTTGCACATATAATGTTCCTTTCAGTAGAAGTGAACTAGAAATCGCTCTTAACAATAATAAATCATCTTCTCCCGGTACTGATCAGATAACCTATGAAATGTTAAGAAACCTCACGGAACCATACAAGATAAAGTTACTAAAAATATTCAATTCGGTATGGAAGGGGAATATCCTTCCTGCTGGAAAGAGGCAACAATTGTCCCCATCTTGAAGACCGGAAAGAATCCGTACCTAGCAGCAAGTTACAGGCCAATCAGCAACCTCTTGCATGGCAAAGGTTTTTGAAAGAATGGTAAGCATGAGACTGATGTGGCTTCTCGAAATGGAGGTACCTAATTAACTATCAAGCGATTTAGAAAATTCAGGTCAACAGTAGACCATTTAGTACACATGCAAAACGTTGTACTTAAATCTTTTGCACAGAAACATCATGCAGTTGCGGTATTCTTCGACGTAGACAAAGCTTTTGACATGACGTGGAGGTACGGGATAACAAAAAGCTATACGACTGGGGCTTCAGAGGTAATTGCCTCAACTTATATCTTCTTTCCTTGAAACTAGGCAATTTAGAGTTCGGGTAGGTAATTCCTGTCATCTCTTCGAACCCTAGAGAATGGCATTCCACAAGGTTCAACGTTAATGTAACTTTATTTGCAATTGCAATAAATTCTCTAACACACTCCATATCACCAGATATCAACACATACTTATACGTCGATGATCTAGCTATTCTGTACAGTGCACAATAGGTGAAATAAACAGAGAGTTACAAAAAGCTATTGATTGCATATCATCAATCTCGGGCAATGTCGGATTCAAACTGTCGACAGAGAAATCCTATTCCATACATTTTTGCAAACTGAGGAAGCCACATTATGGCCCCCTTCTTACACTGAAGAACAAGTATATCCATAGCAAAAACCTTGGAACATTCCTAGGCTTAACCCTAGACCCCACTCTTACGTGGAAACATCACATCGACAACTTGGTTGTACGATGTAAAGCATCACTTAATGTGATAAGAGCTCTATCTGGCTGTAGATGGGGAGCCGACTCTAATATGATAGCAAGAATCTATATATCTCTAGTGCAATCTAAGATAGACTATGGTTGCGAGGCGTACTCTTCCGCATCAAACAGTACATTAAAACGATTAGAAATACATAATGCTGCTATGAGATATTGTTTAGGTGCATTTTATACTAGCCCAGCCAACAGCTTATCTTGCGAATCCGGAATACCTCCACTAGAGCTACACCGCACACTCAAGCTATTAAGGTATGCTTGTAAAATAAAGGCACAACCATCGCATCCTAACTATGGAATACTATTTGGCAATAACGAAAATCCTCAAGGAGAACAAAGACTCCATAAACCACTCTTCACACCTTATAAAGAACGCACTAGCAACCATGAACCAAGAAATTCCTCCAATGCTACCTGTGAAACCACTGAAGTCCCGCCATGGCAAGTACCTAATCCTCAGATAAATACTAACTTAACCAAACACCTGAAAGGAAACACCTCCGTACATCTATCATCTCGAACTCAGGGAAATACTATACAACCTGAAAGACCATCTGATGCTATTCACTGATGGCTCAAAATCTAAAGAGAGTAGATGTGCATTCTCGGTCGACAAGGAAGAGTACAGATGGAGCTTACGAAACACACATCTATATATAGTGCAGAACTATATGCGATATGGCAAGCCCTGCGCTATTGTGAATTATCAACGAACAAAAAGAAGATTATTGTAGCTTGTGATTCCTACGGCGCTCTTGTTGGTCTTAAGAACCCATATACAAAAACCCAATAATACAAATGATTTTACCAACTATAAAACACCTAAACGATCTGGGTTATATAATAAAATTTATATGGATCCCAAGTCATATCAAGATAGAGGGAAACGAAAGAGCAAATAAGGCTGCAGTAAAGCAGCACAAGAGACTCAAAACCAAACTGAAAAGTAGAGATAGCAAATCACCGCAACGTAACGGTCTTTCTCAAAACCAAACTAAGGATTATATGGCAACAAATTGCAGAAGCACATAACACGCTTAAACTCATCAAGCCATCCATTGAAAAGTGGAAAATACCATCAGGCCTATCCAGAAAAGAAAGCAGTGTTATACAGAATAAGAATCACACCAAAATAACGCATAAGCACCTAATAACGAAAGAACCTTGCCCAACCTGTACACACTGCTCATTACCATTAACCATTGAACATATACTCTGCTCTTGCGTAACATACGCCCTGATGCGTAACCTATACTCGATCTCAGGTACCCTAGCTAATAACTTGAATAATAATATACGAAATACCTTAGAATACCTGAAAGCCATAGCGATATTCCATCAAATATAATATCAAAACAGCACTAAAGACCATAGCAGTCGATGTGCTAACATAACAAAAAAAAAAAACTAATAATAAAAATATAAAATTAATTTTAATAAACAAATTAAAATTAATATAAATTAATAATTAAATAATAAATAACTATTAAATTATTATCATGATTAACAATTAAAATTATACAAAATATAGATATATTAAAATTTTTAAATTTTAAATAGAAGCTCATCCCATTAAATATTTAATATTAAAACTTAAAAATTAAAATTAATTCTTAAATAAATAATAATAGAATTAAATTCTTTTCTTAAAAACTAGATATATTTAAAACGAATAAAATTTCATTTCAAATTAATTATTTTAAAATATTATATGGCAAATAAATATTTGCAAGGTCGTTCCTATCCGCCACCTGACGCGTATAGGTAGTCCAACTAGATTATTAGTTATTATGATTAAATTAGTAAATTTGTTTTAAAGATAAGATTTTTAGATTATAAAAGGAATTCGGCAAATTAATTTTCTGCCTGTTTATTAAAAACATGTCCTTTTGAGAATAATTTAAGGTCTAATCTGCTCAGTGATAATTAAATAGCCGCAGTATTTTAACTGCAAAGGTAGCATAATAAATAGTTTTTAATTGAAATCTGGAATGAATATGAAAGAGGGGATTTGCTATGCTTTTTATGGCTGAATATTCAAGAATTTTGTTTATGAGAATAATATTTGTTTTATTTTTTTGGTAGATTATTTTTAATTATTTTTGTTTGTTTGTTTTATTTATTTCTTTTATATTTATTTGAACTCGGGGACTTTACCTCATTTTCGATATGACAAGTTATATACTTAGCTTGAAAAGATTTTTACCTATTTCTTTAAATTTTTAATGTTTTATTTAGGATTGAAGTTGTTTATTTTGTTCAAATTAGTTAGTTAATTAATTATAGTAAAGTTAATAAAGTAAATTAACTCTTTATTATATTTTCAAAATATATACTTAAACAAGATCATTAACTTAATTGAATATAATTTTATCTCATAATTTTGATATTAAAAGTATAAGAGGAAAAATAAGAAATATAACGTAGTTAAAATTTGCCTGTTAAAATGAAAGGATCTTCAACTGGTTTAGCTCCAATTCATATTAATATTAAAATAATTGTTAAAATCAACAAATTAAAATTTTATTTAATGGATAGAATGAGTTTCTTTGCATTTTTTTTAAATATTGGTATAATATTTAATAGTTCGTTCTTATGGCATGATTATTTTCAGTCTTTTAATATTTTATGATAAAATTAATTTTTTAATAGTTTTATGATTCCTTTATGTTTTTAAAAAATTATTTTTGAATTAGTCAGTTTTATTTTTATTATATTTTATATATTTTTCTTAGTTTTAATTTTACATTTTTTATAGTTCAATTAGATATATATTTGGGTGGGATTATTTAAAATATTTAATAATTTTACTTAGTATTTGAATTTGTACTTTAATAATTATAGCTAGAGGAAAAATTTATATTGAGAAAAATTATAGTGATTTTTTTATTTGTTGTTTTAATAATATTATTTTCATTATTTATAACTCTTAGTTCAATAAATATATTTATTTTTATATATTTTTTTGAAATTAGATTAATTCCAACGTTGTTATTAATTTTAGGTTAAGGTTATCAACCTGAACGTATTCAAGTTGGTATATATATATATATATATATATATATATATATATATATATATATATATATATACAGTTGACTCGATAGTCCGACATTGATAGTCCGACACTTGATAGTCCGACACGCTGGTAATACGTATCTAGCCGCATTTCGCGCCTTGTGTTGTGACAGGATTCTCAAGCCTTCCTTTTGTTAGTAGCTCGCTGTCTTTACTAGTTCAGTGAAGTGTTAAGTGTCAAGTGATGGCGTACAAGTGGAATCACTATAAAACGTAAACAAAAAAATTAACTCTTTCTGAAAAATGGGAAATAATTAAGAGGTTAGACGTGGTGAAACTCCAACAACTATTTCTAAAGCTTATGACATCGGGCGACCAACCATCTATGACATCTTGAAAATCGAGAAAAATTGAACATTTTGAAAACTGTTGAAGACGACTCAAAGAGAAAAACTATTAGATTGGCTAAATTTAAGTAGAAGAAGCTCTTTATTCTTGGTTCAAACAGCAAAGGAACAGACAGGCTCCGATTTCTGGGGATCTTTGAGGAGAAAGCAAAATTCTTTATCGTGAAATTACAAAAAAAGATGATTTCCGCGTCAGTGATGGGTACAATTTTTGTTTTTTTAATTAAAATTCCTATATATTCTGTTCATTTATGGTTACCCAAGGCTCATGTAGAGGCTCCAATTTCTGGGTCAATAATTTTGGCTGGCGTAATGTTAAAGTTAGGGGGATATGGATTAATTCGTTTCATAAAAATTTGTATAATTATAGGTTTAAAATTTAATTTTATTATTATAATTATTGGTTTAATAGGGGGTTTTATTATTTCTTTAATTTGTTTACTTCAAATGGATGTTAAGTCTTTAATGGCATATTCATCAGTTTCACATATGAGATTAGTATTATGAGGTTTAATAATAATAAATATATGAGGTTTATATGGTTCAATTGTAATAATAATTTCTCATGGTTTATGTTCATCAGGATTATTTTGTTTAGCTAATTGTTCATATGAACGTTTATCTAGTCGTAGATTGTTTTTAAAGAAAGGTTTAATTAATATTATACCTAGAATAAGACTATGATGATTTTTATTATGTTCTTCTAATATAGCAGCTCCTCCTTCTTTAAATTTATTAGGGGAAATTATATTAATTAATAGTTTGGTTTCTTATAGTTGAATTACAATAATTTTAATTAGATTAACTTTATTTTTAGAGGTTTTTTTAATTATTTATTAGGCATCAACTTCTAAGGTTATTTTGCCTTTAGCCTGTTATGAATTATTTACTTGTTCCAAAACGTATTCTGAGTATGTGCATATTTGTTGGTTAAATTTTTCCGTGTAATCTGATAAATGTAAAAATTCAAGCACCTTTTCATTTTCTTTCATTTACTTCTAGCATTTTAGGAAATGGACCTCTTATATCACAGATTTCTGTTGTGCTTGCACTGCTTGACAATCAGTGAAGAGATGTCGGATCGTTAATTGTACGTTGCATGTTTGGCATATTCTCGGGTGATCCTGATATGTGTGGGTCAACTTGTATGACCTATGCGAAGTCTTGTAATGACTATACTGTTCCTTCTTGAGAATGCTGGGTATTTTTGCGTTTTTGATCGAAGGTAGATGTTCTTTAAGGGTCCTATTTTGTTGATTCCAAGTATTTTGCCATTGGTCTAATATTTTATCTCTAATATACTCCTTTTGGTCGCTTCTTGTGATGGGATCTGTAATGTGATCCTTTGTTTTGTTAATTGTACATATATGAGTATTTAATGTCCTGCACACATTTTCATTCTTAGTGATGATCTCGTAATTAAAATGTGTTGACTTCATGCTGATTTTGCAAACATATTTTTGTAACAACATGCGCCTGAACTTTAAGGGTAGAACACGAGCTTCAGCGCATAAACTATATGAAGATCTTGTGGGAAAGCCCCATGCAGTATCTTAGTGAGACATTTTGATTGTGTCTAGTTTCTTCAAGAGAGATATGCATGCAGATCCGTATGCATTGCATCCATAATCTATCTTTGAAAGAATCATTGTTTTATAAATCCGTAATAGAATTTCCCGGTTTGCACCCCAGTTTGTGTTATTATTATATTCAAGACTTGTTTGGATACTGTGTATATATATTCTATGTGGTTTCTCCACGAGACGGTAAGGTTAAGAATTATGCCAAGAAATTTTGTTTGAGACACAACTCTGATTCGTTTATTTCAAGGTAAAGTTTAGGCTCGTAATGCGGTGTTCTTAGCTTGCAGAAATGCATAGACACTGTCTTTGAGTGAAAAACCGGAATCCTACTTTTTGTGCCTGTTCCACTATGGTGTTAATTGCTTTCTGTAGCTCGTTGTTAATTGCAGCGCCTCTTTTCCCGGACCTATAAATCGTGATATCGTCAACGTATATAGAGCGGCCAATTGTTGGTTTTAGTGTAGTTGTGGTATCATTTACCGCAATAGCAAACAAAGTTACACTAAGTGGAGAGCCTTGAGGTATTCCATTTTCTAAAATATGTTCGTCGGACACTGCTTTCCTACCCGCACTTTAAAACGTCTATCATACAGAAACGACTTTATGGTATAGGCTAATTTTCCTTTACCCCATTTATGTAGCTTTTCCAATACGGCATATCTCAAACTGTATCAGCCTTCTATGTCGACAAATACAGCTGTTAGGTGTTCCTTCTTCCGAAGCTTTCATAGATGACGTTGACAATTGCACCAATTTATCATTTGTGCTATAATTTTCCGAAATCCCGCCTGATAATGATTTGTCCAGTTATTTTCTCCCATTAAATTTGACCAGTCTTTTATTGATAATCTTTTCTAAGAGTTCTTCCATACAGCAACATAAAGAGATCGAACGGTAGCTGTCCGGTTCTAACGGATCCTTACTAGTTTTTAAGACAGGTACTACCATTGCAGTCTGCCACAATTCTGGATACTTGCCTTCGTTCCAAATTTTGTTGAAAGTATAAAGTAAATCCAGCAAACATGAGTATGGTAGGTTTTTCAGCATTCCGTTTGGGATATCATCGATTCCAGTCGCACCTTCCTTAGCTTCGTGTAGAGCTGTACGGAGTTCTTCCATAGTAATTGGCTCGTTGTAGCTTTGATAAGTTATTTCAGTAAGATCTAAGGGTGGCTGCTGTCGTCATTTTAAATTTAAAATCTGCACTGTAGTTATTTGTACTGCTAACCTGTTGGTAATGATTAGCTAGTTGCTCGGCTACTGCTGCGGCTTCGGTAAATAGATTGTCTTTAATTTTCAATTTTGGGAGGCTTTTATTGTAACGTTTCCGGAGATGGCACGGATTTTAGTCCACAACTCTGTAGTAGGCGTTGTTGTTTGTAATGAGCTGACGTAACTTCGCCATGAGGACCTTTGTGAGGTTTTAATCTCTCGTCGTGCTATTGCTCTGAGTTTTTTAAAATTGATAAGGTTTTCTGTAGTGGGGTTTTTTGAAAACTTCTTCAGAGCGACTTTTCTGGCCTTAATAGCTTCACCGATTTTTGGGTTCCACCAAGGTACAGGTATTCGGTTTACTTTGTGGCTTGTCCTAGGAATTGATATTTCGGCAGCTTGGAGAATCGATTCGTTAAGGTCGTTTACCATATATTTATTCATTATTTCTATATTTTTTATAATTATTTCTCCGAATTTAATTTAAAAAACGGTTCTTCCTTACCTTTTGCGGAGAAAATTAAAAATTTAGGTTTAGTTTCAGATCGTAAATACAATTTTAGTGATCATGTAAGTTACGTGATCAAAAGGGCCTAGATGAAACTACGATTATTATTTACTAATAAGTCAATAATATAATTTTAAGTTTAGAAAAAAATTATGTGAAGGATTAATTTCTCCGATTTATGGATATTGTTTAACTGTTTATTACCCATTTCTAAATTACATTAACAGAAACAGGCTCCAACATCTACAAAATACCTGTTGCAGATTTATGTATGGTCTACGTAAATTTGACCGTATTAGCGATTTCATGCAAGAATTAAATTGGCTCTCCTTAAAACAAGGTGGAAATTTCATTTCTTAAATTTTATACATAGAATTGTTATAACGAACAGTCCTGCATATCTGCGCCGCAAATTAATTGGTAGAAATGAAATTCACTCTAAAAATATCAGATATGTAAATAATTTTACCATACCATACATCGTACAACATTGTTCGAATGTGGTATTACGTTATAATGCGACAAAACTGTATAACGCCCTGGATATAGTTTTAAAAATTACCCTTAACTATTTTCGTAAAAAAATTCGTGGTACGATTTGACTGTTAGCAATTTATATTTTTGCTTTATATTGTACATTTATAAATAATCATTGGATACACAGGTAGCTATTTATTTGGTATCAATTTAGTTTCATATATTGGAAATAAAAATATTATTTCAAAGAATAATAATAGCTAGGGAAACAATACCGTTTATAGTATGTAAGGTTTTTATTTATCTATGAGTATGTAGACGGATGGCGCCGACCCGACAATGACAATCAGTTTCGTCATGCCTCGTGCAGCGAGTAATCAGTTCAGAAAATTTGCAACGATGTCGTTAGTTTACAAGTCAGAAGCTTGTAGGTGGTGGAGAGCAGGGGTTCCATTAGAAAAAGACAGCATGTTGGGAACGCAATTTAACATTACACTTGCGTGTCTTAAAATTTTTTAGTCAATGGTAGTAGGTATTTGACGTGTTTCTAGTACTCTTATCTGTATAATTACAATTATTTTTTGTATACATAGGGTAAGTACATTTTTATAACATATTTACATAATGTTTAGTTTTCTGTTTATGTTTACTCCTAAGGCGGCCAGCCACACGCCTGCTGCCGGGACAATCTAGAGTGCAGGCCGGACGGGGCAGTCTAGGAGGCTTCTTTACTCACGTGTCTGCCAATCAGTGTAAGAGTGAACGTACCGCGAAGTAGACGTGTCGCTTGAATCTGTAAAGATCAAAACAACAAAAGATCGGCATATCTTGACTGCTTCTGTCGTGCTACCACAAAAAAAAAAAGGGAAGTACTGGGCGAAGAAGTGGTTACAAAAACGAAAAGAATTGTGCCACATGAACGTCATGCAGGAATTGGAAGTAAATGATCTTAAAAACTTTTTGCGAATGGATATAGAATGTTTTGAAGAGATCCTTAGCATAGTGACACCATTAATGGAAAAAAAAGATACATTAATGGGGAAGGTCATTAGTGCTAGAGAACGATTAACTGCTACTCTACGGTTTTTGGTTAGCGGACAAAGCTATGAGGATTTAAAATTTACTACTATCATATCACCACAATTAATGTCCACAATGATTCCGGAGACATGTAGGGCTATGTACAAATGTCTCAAACACTACAAGTAGGACGGAGACACCTTGCGCCGCCATCCTGGATTTTTCCCCAAAACCCACCATTTTTTTATATGCCCACGTTTTCACTCCTGTATTAAGAAATTTTTTAAAGTTCAGCCCCTGGAAGGTTGGTAAATGTGTGCGCATGCAGTGTTTTGAGATTTGGTTTGTTACTAATTAGGGTTGTTTTTATCAAAGGAGATTGCATAATTATTATTACATTTTCTTTAATGACATCTACAGATTGTGACCTAATTTATTTATGCATTGGGGGGTTGTATTCTTATAAGGGACCGTAGTCTTGTAAGACGGGAAGCTGTTCGCGGGCTTCGTAATATGTGTTTATTATTATTAAACAGTTATACAACTTCATTTATATTAATTGGAAAGTAGCAATCAGTCATCGACATCGCGTTAATTAATGTGTTACAAATATTTTAAAAATTTGCTGCTGTAAAAAAAACATTAAGGTCTAAATTAAATATTAGATAAAATAATAATAATCATTTCTACCCTAATGCAATAGCGCTTTTTTTATAAGCCCGCGTGGGGATCGTATTTTGGTCTATTTTGTAAAGAAAATAAATAATTGGATAATGGTTTGATATTAAAGAAGGTAATCAAGATAAAGTAAAGTAAATGTATACATTTAATTTTTAAATACGCTCTTAAATTCTATATAATGAAACAGTTAATGGGTATTGTGTAATCAGTTAATTAACTTGTAGTTATACAAAAATGAATGTACGATTTCGCAATTGGACGTAAAGAATAATAATAAACACCGTGCATATTTTACGTACATGTATATATCGGGTCTTTTAGCTATCATAGGCTATATTAGTTAGAGAGATGCAATGCAATTGCATCAATTACTAACTAACTTAGAATAAAATACCTATCAACCTCCTCGTGTAAACCGTCAACAGCCAAAACCAAATATATATTTGCGCAAACAGGTTATTTAATATTGTGATATATGCAGCGAATTGGCTGTGTCCTCTTCTTTAAGCTAGATTAGTTACAGGTTTAGTTACATTAGAGGTGTTAAGTTTATGATTAGGATTAGGACATAATTGGTTGAATCAAAAAGATATTGTCTTTACTTTAAGTTCGTTTAATAAAATAATTATTTATGTGGGGTTCAATAAATTGTAATATTTCGATCTGAAGTGCTCGATTTTTTGTTTCGCCTGTTACGGCCAACTAACAACAAAACTTGAAAGCCGTATAGCCTTTTACAATAAAAATTTTAAATGTCATTATTTCAAAACTACAATTTTTGAATATACATTTATACAAGTCACCCTTATTTTTAATGCTAAATAAGATAGAATTAAAAAAATAGGGGGTTTCCATTAAAAAAAAATTACTTTATAGGTTTTTTTCAATCTACTTTTTATTGTCCATTTTTTATCACCCTGTATGAATGTATTACAAAAATATCAATACAGCCCATTAGAGTAGGTCCCCATTTCCAAGGAAACCAACCATAACTAATTGATAAAGACTTCGTTTAGAAAAGATTTCCACCTATGTTTTCGCCTGTAAACGTCATTTTTGACAAAAAATTTGAAATTTGTCAAAAACGGTTAGACATTATAGGACATTATACATAAAGTGTGTCTAAAATTGTATGTAGAATCTAAATATGTAATAATACAGTATGTTCCCGGATCGACTTTAAAAGAGGGAAAATTCTCTTATTTTTGATTTCTCAGAAAATTTCATTCTTGCTGATTTGCCCTGCTTGTTTTCAAACCCCCGAAACACAAATTACTTGCTATTTAACTCAAAGGGTTCTCGGCGGCCATAAAATGGGACCATCTCTTCCTATCCAGTTATCATGGAACTCTGTATTGAGCCAACGGCGAACAGTACCGGCATAATGAGCAGGGCACCCATCTTGCTGGAAGAACATTTCAATTTGGTAGTTCAATGGCAATTAATCCAGTTTATCAGTTAAAAAGTTTTGCAACATTTCCAAATATGAATAACGGTTTAAATTTTGATCAAAAAAATATGGGCCAATAATTCCATGGTACGAAACCGCACACTACACATTAACTTCTTTCAAACATTGTCTGCGACTAGCAATTCGGAAGTTTGGATTCGTCCTACTCCAGTAACGGCAATGTTGGAAGGAAACGACTCCGTTAGTTGAAAAGTCGATTCATCGGAGAACATTATTCGTTTATAAAAATTTGAATCTTCCAAAACTCTATTGCCCATTTCCAAACAAAAATCCAGACGTTTGGCTTCATCACCGTTCTCTAAAGTTTGCCTAAATTGCGGCTTAAATGGTAAAATTTTGTTCTCCTTGAAGATTCTTTGTAAATGAGATTTACCTATCCCAATTCGTAGTGCCCTCCTTCTTAAAGACAACCTTGGAACTTCTGTTGCGGAATGAACGGCGAGAATAGTAGCAGCATCTTCTTCATCGAACAACTTCTGTGGCTTCTTTAGGTTTAAAACCGAGCCTGTTTGAAGGAATTTAGTTACCAAGTTTTTTGCTCCGGCATTCGAAATGGCAACCTCCGGGTATTTTTGGTTGAATTTTCTGATAACAACTCGGTAGCACTCTTCCCCAGTTCCGTAACATTGAATTAGATAAATTCTTTGTTGTAAAGTCAACATTATAGCATACAATTCAAATTAGCATGAATTAATTTGCAGTTCAACAGAATTATCACATTTGACAATTTCTGTCAGTGGTGTTTTTCAATGAAATCCGCCTACTAAAGTCACTTCTAAAAATTAGGAAAAACATTCTAAGTCCAATTTTTCAAGAAAAATGATATTATCTCGAGAACCGTACGAGTAAAATAGAAAGTAATTTGTGTTTCGGGGGTTTGAAAACAAGCAGGGCAAATCATCAAGAATGAAACTTTCTGAGAAATCAAAAATAAGACAATTTTCCCTCTTTTAAAGTCGATCCGGGGACATACTGTACATAGGGTTTTCTATTTAAAAAAAAATTTTAAACAATTACAAATTGTATGTAGAATCTAAATATGTAATAATATATAGGGTTTCCTATTTAAAAAAAAATTTAAAATTACTTCTAAGCTTTTATGATCTACCCTGTATAATTAAAAATATTTTTGGAATATGCACCAGAACATATCTTACAACTTTTGTATTTAATTTTTTTGTATTTATTTTTCTTTAAATAAAGGAGATATGGGACTTTGTCACACTAATGCGCCACCGGTGTATGTAAATGAAATTGTTTTTGATTTGATTTTGGTCGCCTGATACGCGGATGAGGCAGGTTCGATTCCCGGCTCATGCATTTTTTTCTGCTGGTTACAGTAGCTCTGTTTATGTTTTTTTTTTCCTATTATACCGCAGATTTTAGATTTTTATACCTAACTGAAGGAAACGTGTGATTGGTCCGCACTTACCGAGATTTGGGCGCTAGTTAAATTCTCATCTTAAACAAATTCTCAACTTTTGATTTAAGAATTAATTCAATTATTTTATATATTTTTGTTAGAAGATTACATTCTACAGAATTGATTTCCGAATCGCGCCATTTTTTCAGTTCTAGAAAAAACACCGTGTGTATTACGTGAGTGTTTTTTGTCACATTTGAGTATATTTTTTACCTTGACCGCTATAGGTATCGTCTAAAAAAACACTGATTTTACTCATTTAATACAAAAATAACTATGAATTCATTAATTAACATACATTCATACACATTCAAAATTTGCGCGTCAAAGTTGCGAAGTTAGCCGAATCGGTACCGAACTTAAAACTAGGAGGTAAAATTTCTCTCGGTAAAACATAATGTAATAATAAATTAATAATTTTAATTAATTATATAGAAATGTAAGATTTAATCAGTTATTAAACCGACTACTTAACTAAATTAACATCTTTTAAAATTAAAAATAACTTTATAGGTAACGTAAAGAATGTGAAAACTAAAATACTCAGGAAAATTCGAGTGAAAATTAAAGAAAAGTTTGCATTTACAGTTTAATTATGAGCAGGTAAGAATTTCAAATTAATTTCTGTCAGAAATAGACAGAAAGTCATAACGAAAGCTTATTTTTCTAGTTTAAAAGTTTAGTTGTGAGACTTATTTTGGAAATACAAAACAAGTAGTTTTGTGATTAAAATACTACGGTTTTAAGTGAAATCCTGTATTTTTATTTAGGTTTTATATAGGTGTTTAAAAGCAGTTACACTATCATCAGTATAAATGGCAACAAATTATACAATATGGAAACGCAAAGCATAACCTGCTATGATAATTATATGAATTAAAAGCCTACTATTGAAAATCATAAAAATTTGCATTTTCATGCAAATACGTTCACATTTATAATAGTTATTTAATTGGTTTGGGCCCAATGACTATTAATCATTGTTTAGGCCACACGTGCTGTTCGAAACGTCGTTGCTATGCGACGTTCCACCGTAAGAACATACGATAAAAACGAGAAAATTACCGTTCAAATAAGTATGACTAAATGTTGATATGATTAAAATGTATAGCGCAGGAAGGAGGCATAAATTGATTGAAAATTTTTATTTTTAATAATAACCGGATGCACACAATTACAAAACGGAAATGCGTTACCGATTGTTAACAATGTCCTTAAAGGGACGCGATAAAAATTAAGTATGTTGCGTCTGGCCTTTCCAGATCCGTACCTTAAATTTTCCTATTATCCTTAAGTTGTTTATTACTAATATCAATGCCTATATTTGTAATGTAAAAGGGTCAAAAACTATAATATAAGTGGGAGTTTTGTGTATATTTAATATTGTTTATTATTTTGTGATTACGGACCACCTATTGATCGTAGTGGCGCTGTATTCTTTGGCACTCACTTCTTGCACGACCGGCTTCGTGAAGGCAAGAAATTTAAATGCACTAGCATCGCGTTAACCATGCTCGAATCACGTTAAAACTCGAATTCGAAACTTCCGCGTGTGTTTTTTATTTCGCGCGTGAGAAAATGTGACTGTGTTGTTTTTTTGTGACTAAAAAAATATGAGTGAAACCGTATCAATCGATGACACCTGGGAGGATTTCTTTGTAGGTTAATTTTTTTAGTTTTGCAAATTTAGACTTTTGGTATATTTTTACACAGAATCTGGGATAATTTCTATGCTATTTTTAATAAACATATCTGGCACATGTAATGTTTGTTATAATATTTTTGTTTATTATCCTTCGTAAATAACCTTTACAACTATTGCAAATTTAGCGATTTAATTTCTAAACAAACATTTTTTTTTACACATACATGTGATTAAGGTTAAATTAGTAAAATTAGAACAGTTGTCAAATAAACCGACAGATAAGATAAGAGAAGGTTTAACCTAAAGTGAATAAAAATAGTAAGTAAATAGTAAACACCTTTATAAAATGTTATGAACAATTTTTTCTTTATTAGACACGAGTTCGATTCCAGCTGCGCCTACGTTTTTTTCGTATTTGCTACTTACTACACAAGCCCGTTTTGGAATTCGTAATTTTTAGACTTAGTTTTTGTTATTATGATGCGAGAGCTGTGACAATACAAATATATTTGTGCGTACCACGCGGTACTAATTTAATAAAATGTTCAGAATTCCTCTTAACTTTGACAAATTATTCAAGGATTTATTAAAAAAATTATACAAAACTTACACAATATTCATATCATTTTTGTTGTGGTAAACAATCTGTTTAGCATTCGAGAGGTAATGGGTTCGATCCCCGTTACAGTTTATTACGTATGAGGTTTTTTCAGGGGGTTTTCCTCATACACATATAGTGGCGTGATCACTGGGTATACGCACACATGTGCGGCTATTTAGGCGAATGCTGGGTTAGTATCTTGAACGGTATACTACTGTCATAGTTATACACCATAGTACAAGTTCCCGAAGGGTTTTTGAAATTAACCCAGATATTACCACTGTCCTTTTAAAAGCCACACCTGTCATTTTGCCAGAACTATTTTTTTGCAAAAATAAATTTAGTTTAAAACGTACAGGTTGTCCCATTTTCGTATGTTTTACGGGGCATCTCGCTTAATATTTTAGGTTAGAACCTTGCGGTTTTCGCGACATCGTGCTATTTTTTAATGAAACCAAAGATGCACTAATCAAATTTGCCGTAGCCATCTTAGTTTGTGTGCTACAGGGTGATTTTGGAAAAATTGCATTTTCAGTCATCCTCTGTAACTCTGTTATTATTAGACATATTAATAAAGTAAAACTGATATTTGTAGATTTTTTTACGTAGAATCCAGTGGCGTACTCAGATTTTCTTTAGAGGTCACAGTTTTTGAGATATTGACATAACCTATTTTTTATGGGACACCCTATATATTTTTTAAAATCTTTTTCCCTTGCCAAGATCTTTTCAAAAATATAGCATAGTCTATATTTATTTTTATAAATAATGTGACAAAATGATTTTTTTCTATAATTTACATTGATAATAGTGGATAGCCGTGGGTAACCATGGTAACGCAAAAAACAAAATAATTAACGTTCTGCCATTACTTAGGTATTTGATTCTTGAAGTTTCTGCTTCTCTCAAATTATTCCTGGTTACATTTTCCCAAATTTAGTGCTGACATTTATTGTTATTCGTTGTTTTTGTTTAGTGTTATCGTTCTTGTTGTTGTTGTTGTTTAATTATTTTTTAATATGGCTCGAAACCAAAAATTTGAAAACTTTGAGAAATATGATATGAATACCTGCTTCATATTATCTAATGAAAACGCAGACCAAGCCTTAGAACTCTATCTGAACAGGTCAGTTAATCTTTACCTCAGAATTTGTATTTATTTTATATACCTATTTTGTCATATAGATATCCCGAAAGAAGACAGCCCGACAGGAGAATATTTCAAAAATTAAAATTTAATCTTTGCCAACATGGATGTTTTGACAAACCTCGACCCCGAGTTTATAACAAAGAGAACGAGGAATCAGAGATCAACGTTTTAGCAGTTGTTCAAGCCACTCCTGAAACCTCGTGCAAGAAAATAGATGAAGAGACCGGTGTGTCTAAAACACCAGTGCAAATGATTTTAAAAAAAACATAAATTCAAACCCTACAAGTATAAACTTGTTCATCATCTGCACTTTGCACCCTATTGGTGTAATAATAATAATAAAAACAACAACAATAATAATTATAATAATCATAAAACTATACGATCGCTGCAAGAATATGAATTCTATAAATACCTAGCAGTGGAAGAAAACGATGGCTTCAGTCACAAAAAAATGAAGAAGAGACTTACCCAAGAATATTTTAGAAGAACAAGGGGAATTATTAAGACCGAACTCTACCCCAAGAACAAACTATCGGCCATCACAACATTAGCGGTGCCAGTTGTTTAATATAGCTTCGGAATAGTGAAGTGAACCCTCGCAGAGATTAGAGCCATAGACGGAAAAACCCGAAAATTGGTAACAATGCATGGCGCATTGTATCCGTGATCCGACGTAAACAGGCTTTATGTTCCAAGGCACGATGGAGGAAGAGGATTGCCAGACAACTATTAGATCGCGACTGAAGGTCTACTACGCTACCTAGAGCTGAAACAACGAGACAAATATCTAGAAATGGTACGTAGCCGACACTTAAGGAAATTTGGAAGAAACACACACGAAAGTCATAAGTCAGGAATACTAACCATGCCAAAAACAAGAGGAGTGAAGAAAATAAAATCCGAACAGAAGATCGAAAGATAACATAAGCAAAAACAGAGAGAAGGAAAGGAGCATGCATGGCCAGATACTCAAAGAGACGGAGAAGGAATCCATTAATGAAGAGAAGTCATGGGAATGGCTTAAGTTCGGAGAGTTGAAAGTAGAGACAGAATCGCTTATTACCGCGTGTCAATAACAGGCGATTGCAACCAACTACCTGAAAAATAGAATACTCAATACCAGCAAAGACTCAAATTGCAGACTGGACTGGATGGGAAACGAGACAATCCATGCAGGCTGCTCAATCATAACAAAAAAAGGAATACTCGTTGTAGTACTACGCAGTTGCAGCCCATTGGTTTATAAATATGAAAACTCAGGACAATAATTTTGAAAAAAAAAATTTGGTCAGACGAGGCATCTTTCACAAGTTCTTAATTCTTAATAGACACAACTCGCGGTTTTGGAGTCAAGAAAACACCCACGTGATTTTTCCTAGAGAGCGTCAGGGCAGGTTCGGATTTAATGTCTCCTGCTTTATTTTTAACCGAAAAATAGTTTACAAGATTTATGAAGAAAACCTAAACTCTAATGGGTACTTACAAATTCTACAAGAAAAACTATGACATTTTAGAAGATATTCCACTGGCTCAACTGAACGATATATTCTTCCAGCAGGATGGGACTCCAGCCCACAATGCTAGAATAATACAAAACTAGCTAAATGAACGTTTTCCCAGGAGATGGATTGGAACAAATGGGCCTGTCCGATGGCCACCACGATCACTGGATCTCTCGGTTTTGAATTTTTTTTGTGGGGGTATTTAAAGAATAAAATTTATTCAAGGCAATATGCCAACATGCAACAATTAAAAATTGCAACGACAAATGCTTTTGCAGAATTACGAAGACAATCATTTATTTTGGAAAATGCTATTAAAAGAATTTATAAACTTTGTGAAACTTGTAAGAGACATAATGGTCTGCAATTTGAACAATATTTGTGATTAATTAATTTTTTTTTTTATCAATGTAAATTATAGAAAAGAATCATTTTGTCACGTTATTTATAAAAATAAATATAGACTATGCTATATTTTTGAAAAGCTCTTGGCAAGCGGAAAAAGATTTAAAAAAATATATAGGGTGTCCCATTAAAAAAAAGTAGGTTATGTCAATATCTCAAAAACTGTGACCTTTAAAGAAAATCTGAGTACGCCACTGGATTCTACGTAAAAAAATCTACAAACAGTTTTTAGTTTTTTAATATGTCTGACAATAACAGAGTTACAGGGGATGACTGAAAATGCAATTTTTCCAAAATCACCCTATAGCACACAAACTAAGATGGCTATGGCAAATTTAATTAGTGCATCTTTGGTTTCATTAGAAAATAGCACGGTGTCGCGAAAACCGCAAGGTTCTAATCTAAAAAATAAGCGAAATACCCCGTAAAACATACGAAAATGGGACAACCTGTACACTCTTGCCTATAAAAAAAAATAGAAAATTATTACATTTTTCCTCCCATGAGTCACTTAAGAGAAATTGGGTGTCCTTTCAAAAGGACAGTGACAAAATAGGCTACTACTATCATCTTGCAAGTTTTTTCAATATTGAAATGAAACCAGTATAGATACAGGGTGGACTATTAGTGTGTGGAAGTGCAATAACTTAGTTAGGATCAAAAATACAAACAAATGTTTTAAATAAAAGTTGTTATGTTTGCGCAGATACACATTTCTAAAAAATCTGAGATATACAGGGTATTCAGCCTAAGCGAGACAACATGTCTCTTCACAAATTTGATGATGGAAGATTGGATCATCTGAGTTTCAGGCGGTCAATTGCGGTGGGAATACTAGAATCATTCAAAAAGAAATCAGAAGGAAGGAATAGTAGACTTCCGAAAGATGCACATTCCATCTCCAAATATGATGGAGTAGATCACATGGTTTGATTACCAAGAAAAGCAAACTCGTTGCACTTTCTGTCACAAAAAAAGCAACTTTTTCTGCAAAAAAAATGTACTGTAGCCCTACATACCAAGGATTGTTTTCAACAATATCACACAAAAGATTAGTTTTGTTTTAAAAGTTGAATATACACTTATTGACATACAGGGTGGTCCATTAGTGTGTGGAAGTGCAATAACTTACTTAGGATCAAAAATACAAACAAATGTTTTAAATAAAAGTTGTTGTGTTTGCGCAGATACACATTTCAAAAATATTTTGAGATATACAGGGTGTTCGGCCTAAGCGAGATAACATGAAGTTTACTTTTTTTTAATAGGACACCCTGTACATTTGTTTACCATCGAATTCAGCGTAAAATTCTGCATCTAGCCCTGTCCTTTCTTTTCCCATAAATTGCGACGTTGCCAAGCTGGAGCGAAAAATATGAAGATTTGACGAAAAATGGTGCACTATAAATGCTGCCAAATAAACGTTATCAGTGATAAGCAACTAAACTTATTTGGTAGGTACGAAGGTAAAGGATGGCTGAAATGTCTGAGCATAGAAGTTTCGTTTGGGGTTCGGATTGTTTTTTAGATAGGCATTAATTCAGAAGATTTCAATTAGCAAAAACTTCATTTTTTTGAATGGAACATCCAGTATATTATTTTACCATCTTATAAAACTATTTTATCCGTTCGAATTATGTCTGTATAATATTCACGGATTTATTAAAAAAATTATACAAAACTTGCACAATTTTCATATCATTTTTGTTGTGGTAAACAATCTGCTTAGCATTCGAGAGGTAATGGGTTCGATCCCCGTTACCGTTTATTACGTATGAGGTTTTTTCAGGGGGTTTTCCTCATACACATATAGCGGTGTGATCACTGCGTATACGCACACATGTGCGGCTATTTAGGCAAATGTTGGGTTAGTATCTTGAACGGTATACTAACTGCTATCATAATTATACATCATAGTACAAGATTCGGCAGGGAGGTATGGTGTTTTTAAAATTAACCCAGATATTACCACTGTCCTTTTAAAAGCCACACCTGTCATTTAGCCAGAACTATTTTTTTTCAAAAATAAATTTAGTTTAAAACGTACACTCTTGCCTATAAAAATGAATAGAAAATTATTAAATTTTTCATCCCATGAGTCACTTAAGAGAAATTGAGTGTCCTTTAAACGGACAGTGGCAAAATAGGCTACTACTATCATCTTGCAAGTTTTTCAATATTGAAACCAAACCAGTATGATACAGGGTGGACCATTAGTGTGTGGATGCAATAACTTACTAAGGATCAAAAATACAAACAAATGTTTTAAATAAAAGTTGTTATGTTTGCGCAGATACATTTCTAAAATATTTTGAGATATACAGGGTGTTGAGCCTAAGCGAGACAGTATGAATTTTACTTTTTAATAGGACACCGCTGTATATTTGTTTACCATCGAATTCAGCGTAAATTTCTACATCTAGCCCTATCTTTTCTTTTCCCATAAATTGCGACGTTGCCAAGCTGAAGCGAAAAATATGAAGATTTGAAGAAAATTGGTGCACTATAAATGCTGCCAAATAAACGTTATCAGTGATAAGCAACTAAACTTATTTAGTAGGTACGAAGGTAAAGGATGGCTGAAACGTCTGAACATAGTAGAAGTTTCGTTTGGGGTTCGTGTTTTTAGATATGCATTAATTCAGGAGATTTCAATTAGCAAAAACTTCATTTTTAAATGGAACACCCAGTATATTATTTTACCATCTTGTAAAACTATGTTATCCCTTCGAATTATGTCTGTATAATGTATCTCTAAAATTGATTGTTTTTAAGAAAATTGCATTTTAGTTATGATTTAAAAATATTCATGTTTTTAACAAGCAAGCTCTGAATGTGACGTTTAGAATACTTCTACTTTCTATATTTTTTGTGACAAAATCAAACCAGTAAGTGATTGACTTCCACACACTAATGGGCCACCCTGTATGTCAATTAGTGTATATTCAACTTTTAAAACAAAACTAATCTTTTATGTAATATTGTTGAAAACAATCCTTGGGATGTAAGGCTACAGTACATTTTTTGCAGAAAAAGCTTTTTTTGTGACAGAAAGTACATCGAGTTTGCTTTTTTTGGTAAGCAAGTATGTGATCTACTCCATCATATTTGGAGAAGGAATGTGCATCTTTCGGAAGTCTACTATTCCTTCCTTCTGATTTCTTTTTGAATGATTCTAGTATTCTCACCGCAATGGACCGCCTGAAACTCAGATGATCCAATCTTCCATCATCAAATTTGTGAAGACGCTAGGAGTTTTGTACAGCCATATCAACAAAGTGACTGAAAAGAGGAAAATATCACTTCTTGCCTCGAATGGATGACTTGTGTAAACTTATGTTCTGATCAGCCCGGTCTACTCCTCACATACTTTCATTATATATTTTGACTATGTGTGGCTGTGGGGCGTAAATAACTTTATTATCTCTCTTAGAAAATCGTTTGACCTGGATAGTTGGAAAAACCATAGCATGGTTTGAAGCGATGTCGACAATACTGTTATCATGCCACTTACACGCGACAATTTCATTATCTACTGTTGAAGCATAGTCAAAATTTCCACGTGGCTGTTTTTTAATTTCATTGGTCCAGTACCCTTTATGCCTCTAGATTTTAATTCAGAAAGCAGCGGCAACGACGTGAATACATTGTCAAAAAAAATGTGGTAATTCATTTTATTGCAGAAGTCTTCAAAGCATCTACAAACTCAACACTTGCACCTAATCCCAGAGCCATATATTCATCTGACAGTTTAGTGTTTGAGCCTTGATATGGCTCGAACCACTCAATATATCCTAGTCTGTTAGTTCCAGTCTATATTTTGTATCCCCAGCGAATGGATTTCCACGAATAAATTGTTTTGTTGGTTGTCTTCCATAGTAGGGCACCATCGACTCGTCGACACTGTGATGCTCGGCTGGTGGAGCAATATCCATAAACTTCTTATTCAATAGAGTAATCAAGGTGAAGTTTTGCAAACTTGTCATCAGCAGCAAGATTTGCATTGTCGCAACAATGTAGATTTTGAATTATATGGCGAAATACAGTTCCCTTCGCGGAAGACCATTGTAACCACTTAGTATCTATATACCAATATATACCAATAAAACAACGCATTTCATCACTTGTTACATCAGCAACACGATTTTGACCACTTGCGTACAAATTGGTGTAATCAAAAATGGAAAGAACGTGTCCACAGGCAATTTTTCTTGTTTTAGTCCATAAGCAGCATCCCAAGCATGTAAATTAGAGGTGATGTCATGTTTGGTACACGAAAATTCATTTTTTGCTTTCGCTGTCTTGGACATTTTTTTTTCTCTTTACAAAATGAGATAACGAAAGATCATCTTCACTATCGTGGTTTGAGGATCCACTATCGGATTTAATATTGTTAAAATTTACCTCAGCAGCGGCTCTAAGCTATCCTACAGGTAGGTTACTTATCTCAACGTTACTTTCATCTCCACTGTCTTCATCTGTTGTCAGTGTTATCAGGTGGAACAATGACAATTTCGCTTGGAATTAGGTCATCATCGACGTCAAAGTTCTCAGCCTCTTCCAGCAGTTCGTTGGGGGTCAAAGGCATTTTCTAATAACCACTAAAAAAACACATAATAAATAACATGTTTTGACTTTCGGCAGTGCATTTAGCCACTGTCCTTTTAAAAGAACACACACAAAAGTACGAATCTAACGAAAAACACAACCTACATCAACATTATAATTATTGCTAAAGAGATACACATTGTTTGTTTATATAATTTTATAAGTTGTTATTTTATTGTAGTATTTAATCTACAAGAATCCATGTTTTTCGGCAATTTGACACCAGAATATAAAATCACTTGTTGGCAAAACACCAATCGCGGCAAATAATCGCCAGTCCCCATACGTTGTAGTGCCATCTATCGGGAAGTTGCCCAAATTGCGCCACAGTAGCTTATTTTATCATGGCTTTTAAGAGGACAGTAGCAAAATATCTGGTTAATATGGGCTTAAAAATTCGGTGTATAAAAAGTACTAATCAGACTAATACTTTAAAAATTTGAAGATATAAAGTGCCGCTGAGAGTTTTATTGATTTTCCGAATTCCTGAATACATGGAGTACCTTGGTTATAAGCACTAGTATAGGTATTTAAAAAATAAGTTACACTATTTTTCTTTGAAACTCTACAAACGAAGAAAATGAATTGCCTAAGAGTTTTGATATACTGATGGTACACACGTGAAGTTAGCACGACAAAGAATTCCAATAGTTCTGATTAGAGTTCTAGCTTCTTTTAAAGAGTTTAGAAATACTTTATAAAAATAAAAGAGTTCCGCTCATTAACGGTTCCAAATTTTAATTTGAAAAATGAGGTGCTAACTTCACACGTGAGATCCAGTAGTTCTGACTAGCTAAATTACTATATTTGGCAAAAGGCTCGAGTTCCTGATTGAAAATTAAAAAAAATTTTTGAAAAATCAATTTTGACATGCAATAGTTTCAATCAACTTTTGATGTTCTTTTATTCATTCCTAAAAGTTCTCGCTAATTTAAAAGAAATTATAATCAAAACTGAAAAAGTTGCAGCCCTTTTCCTTAAAAAAGAAAATGTTAACAAAAATATTTTAAAGAGTCTTAATAGCTCTCGCAGCAGATTTGGATAATATTTGAAAAGTTCTGAAAAAATCTAATGATCGGAAAACGACCCGATTAATATTTATAGAATTATTCGACCTTAAAACACTTTTTAAAGTATCGACGGTAAATATTTTGACGAGTTTCAATAGTTCTCAACATGCACAATGCCTTTCAAAAAGTTTCGATGTTAAAATTAATATATAATTTTTTAAAAAAA
>JARFJB010000786.1:0-82500 GCA_036346205.1 Vesta saturnalis
TTTTCTGGGTTTAGTTGTACTGGTATTTCTCATATAGTAAAGATTCGGGTTCTACGTAAACCATGGCGTAAAAGTGCTACGTTGTAACTTTCCGTTTAAAAAGAAGCATTCGTTGTTAGTTTACTCTAACACAAATTTAATAAAAATAAATATCATTAGAATTTACTTATTGCTGTTTTGTCCGCGAATTAAATTTGTGTATATAAAGTAAACCATTATTGATGGCAATATGTTACGGGACATATTCAATTTAAAATATGTTATCCGTTGGGTGAATAAGATTGAGTTGAGTTCTAGGTCTTTTTTATTTTGCAACACCTGAGAGGCAAAGACAATCAATGGAGTGGCACCATGCTCCGTCACCGAACAAACCCAAAAATTCAAAACGGTAATGCCTACCCGGAAAGTCATGGCAACCATTTTCAGGGATGGGCAAGGTGTACTTCTCATTGACTTCATGACCCGTGGAGACACTATCAATGCCAATGCATATTGTGCGATATTGAAGAAATTACGGCGGGCGATTCAAAATCGACGGCGAAGTTTGTTGTCTAGTGGCGTCATTCTCCTCCATGATAATGTCTGGCCGTATATGGCTGGTATAACACAACTTATGCAACAATCCACCCTATAGTCCAGACGTGGCTCCTTCAGATTTCCATCTATTTACAAAACTCAAGGACTTTTTGGCAGAACAGAAATTTGAAACTGATGAAGAGCTGAAAGCAGCTGAGACTACGTATCTCAATACACTGGCAGCGGAGGAATATGAAGCTGGGATACAAAAACTCGTCACACGTTACGACAAATGCTTAAATTTGCTAGGTGACTATGAAGAGAAGTAATATTTTATACACACTAGATTTTTTTATATTCCCAAACGGGTACTACTTTCCGGATATATATATATATATATATATATATATATATATATATATATATATATATATATATATATATATATATATACCAGGTGTCCGGATAAGGGTACGGAGCGGCTGTATCTCGACGATGGCAGGGCCTAGAGGTTTGGGAAAAAATCCTTATAAGTAAAATGGCAAGAGAAATAGCTGGAAATTATTTTGAACTTCGTAATTTGACCGCTAGGGGCGTAACTACTATGAAGAAACATAAAATTCACGCTATCTTGTAAAGTTAGACGATGAGCTATAACTTTCAAAACATCATTTGATAGCTTGAGTAATACCGCATCATTTTGCTTTACGACATTTTTTCGTACATATCATAATAAGGGAGGGGGGAGCCAAAGGATTTGTCAATATTTGCATTTTAATATCGCCTGAACCGTTCAACCGATTTGAATATTTTTGGTCTCATTTGAAAGAGTACTTTATGCTCTTTTAAAGAAAATATTTTGATAACCTGTTTAGTTTAAAGTAAATAAACTAGAGGGCGTTATCTGCAGCGTTTACACATTTTTGTGATTTTCGGAAAAAAGTTGAATGGAAAGGTACTACTTTCTTGAAAGACTCTAAACCAACATAAAAGTAGCTAAATTTTAGTGCAAACCGCATCCCAATATCTCCAACCGATCTTGATTTATATGAGAAAATGTCAAAGAGTGGAGTGCTTTTATCAGATTAAGTTACCTTATCGAGAAAAGCAAATGCTACAGCCATTGTAACTGCTAAATTGAAAAATACTGATTTCACAACTGTCAAAAGTTAGTGCTTATAGTTGTTGTGTCTCAGATTTACTTTTTTAATTCGATTATCATAAAACATGCCATTTACTAACGCGGAAGCATATGATATGTTACGCATTTATTTTCAATGTTACGAAAATGCTGTAATTGTGTCGCGTCAATATGCAATGCAATATTCACAAAGCCAACATTTTTCTCGAGAAGTGTTTTCAAGATTGGCTAGGCGATTACGGGAGACAGGCAACGTTCATCCTATACAAGCACCTCGAAGAATTCGAAGAACACGTATTGAAGAAAATGTTATTAATGTTTTGGCATACATGCAATACGATCCCACCTTAAGCACTAGAAAAGTTTCGAAAGACGTGGGGGTCCCAAAAACAATTGTCCACGGGATTCTTCAAGAAAATAATACCACATTGCTTTACATCAGGCATTAAAAGGTACAGATTATGATAGAACACACCCACTGTTACTGGCAGTTAAATATGATTCGCGAAAATCCAAATTTTCTGTCTCTAATATTATGGACGGATGAAGCAACTTTTAATAGCGCAGGAGGTGTAAATTTACATTACATGCATTACTGGTCTCAGGAAAATCCACATGGGATGCGGCAAGTAGAACATCAAAATCACTGTAGTTTAAACGTAGTGTGCGGGATCGTGGAAGAAAAAATTATAGGCCCATATTTTTTCGACCAAACCCTTAATGGAGAAAGGGTTTTTGGAATTTCTGAATACTTTCCTCCACCACTGTTAGAAGATGTCTCCTTGGAAACAAGAAGAAACATGTGGTTTCAGCTTAATGGTTGTCCGGCATATTATACCCAAATCGTACGTCAGCATTTAGAGAAACAATATGCGAATCGTGTTATTAGGATAAGAAGTTTGTTTCCCTGGCCGTCGCGTTCGCCGGATTTAACTTGTTTAGATTTTTATCTATGGGGTAGACTAAACGGCCTGGTTTTCAAAAGAAACCAACAACCAGAGAAGATATGATGGAACGAATTCGAAATGCTATTAGAAGCTTGTTCAGGGCTGGAATTGAAGCAGCGGTTTTCTCTACAGATTAAATAAATGCATTGATAATGACAGAAAACATTTTGAACACTTGTGAGCTTTTTGTGACTAATTTAAGTAATTGTAAGGGTTTTGTGCTTTTTTCATTTGTTCTGCTGTTAAGTTGGACCGTTGGCCTTTAATCACACTTCAAAACTAGTTTTGAACCAGCCCTAAGCCTGGATAAAGTGTGGAGGAAGGCTCGACGTGTTAACGATTTTGTGCTAAATGGGAAGAAAGTTTAATCAAAACCTAAATTACGTCAGTTACCATGGCTACGGCATTTGTTTTTGTCGATAAGGTAACTTAATCTGATTAAAGCACTCCAATTTTTGACATTTTCTCACATAAACCAAGATCGGTTGGAGATATCGGGATGCGGTTTTCACTAAAATTTAGCTATTTTTTACGTTGGTTTAGAGTCTTTTAAGAAAGTAGTACCTTTCCATTTAACTTTTCTCCTAAAGTCACAAAAATATGTAAACGCTACAGATAACGCCCTCTAGTTTATTTACTTGAAACTAAAAAGTTTACCAAAAAGTTTTTTTTAAAAGAGCATAAAATACTCTTTTAAATGAGACCAACAATATTCAAATCGGTTGAACGGTTCACGCGACATTAAAATGCGTATATCGACAAATCCTTTGGCTCCCCCCTCCCTTATTATAATATGTACGAAAAAATGTCGTGAAGCAAAATGGTACGGTATTACCCAGCTGTCAAATGATGTTTTGAAAGTTAAGCTCATCGTCTAACTTTCCAAGATAACGTGAATTTTGTTTCTTTATAGTAGTTACGCCCCCTAGCTGTCAAATTACGAGCTTCAAAATAATTTCGAGCTATTTCTCTTTCCCATTTTAATTATAAGGATTTTTTCCCCAAGCCTCTAGGCCCAACCATTGTCGAGATACAGCCGCTCCGTACCCTTATCCGGACACCCAGTATATATATATATATATATATATATATATATATATATATATATATATATATATATATACACCATGTCCCAAAAGTTTGCAAACACTCAATTATCTTAGACATAGATGAAAATTGGGGCGTTTACATTAGCAATCACGCTGTATCCAACAAAAATATTTTTAATTGCCGCTTCTACTAGAAGTTAAAAGCTACTTTGATAACTCAAACGGAACACCATGTATATTATACAATTTTTTAATTCTCGCAGTACATATAAATACATCTTACGTATGAAGTTCTATACATATCTTCAACCATTTACCAAATAATTGACTGACCATTTCCACACTTTGACAGACTGTAAAGTCTAAACCTTAAGAGATCAAGAAAAACGGTTTGCACATTCCAGTCTTAGTTTATTATAAGCTATCGATTGACAAATACAAAAACATCCAAGCTTCCAACAAGGAATTAATTGAAAAATTGTTTAGAAAAATAAGGAAACTATGTACTATGTACTGAATTAAATGTTCAAAATGTGTTCCTTGCACATCTTGGCAAAAGGATAGGTGGTAGTAAAATTGTTCGATAACCTTGTGAACCATACCTTCGGTAATAGGATCAGACTCAATTTGTATGCGTTGCCTTAAATCGTCGAGGTTCTCCTGTTTAGTAGCGTATACTTTATATTTTAGATGTCCCTAGAAAAAGTAATCTAATGGCAAGAGGTTGGAAGACCTCACAGGCCACTCTATAGAAAGCTTTCTGCCTATGCATCCGTTAAGAAAAGTTGTATTCAAATATTCCCGCACTACACGAGCATAGTCCTCCTCCCCACTATGCTGCTGAAACCATGTACTTTGATAGTTTGGGCCTTCTATGAAAAATGGCCCTATAGTGCGAGTTTGATGTAACCCTGCCCAAAAAACATTTATTTTCTGAGGGTGCTAGAAATGCGCTTCTCTCGTCTAATGCCGATTTTGATCTGACCAGTACCTACAATTATGACAATTCACATTCCCATTTAGCACAAATTTCGCTTCATCAGAAAATAACAATGTTATTGAAGAAATCATTATTCTCGTCCCACTTAGCCATCATGGTTTCACAAAATTCGTTTCTTCTACCGAAATCATCGTCTGACAGCACTTGAACAAGATGAATCTTATAGAGGTGAAAATTATTTTCCTCCAGAATTATCAATAGCTGCTGCTGACTTCCGCAACGAATTTTGATGATTCTCAATAAATGTGAGTAATGTGTCCAAGCATTTTTCACTACTTCTTGCTGTTTTGGGCCATCCCGATCTAAAACTCTATTCGCAGTCTCCCTTTTCCTAAAATCTTCTAACTGTTTTCTGTACCGTCTATTATGCAATCTGGGTACGGTTTGGAAAATCTTTATAGGACCCCACACGATCTCCGTAACAACGTATCATAAGCAGTATGATTCTTTCTCGTTCATTTAAACTAGCCATTATTAAAAATCAAAGCGGATGGGATTGACAATATCTAATTTTACTTTTACATCTGTCAAGTATGACGCGTTTTCACGGTTTTCATTTCTAATGTAACAATTTTTCAATAAATTCCTTGTTACAAGATTAGATTTTTTTGTATTTGTCAATCGATAGCTTATGAAAAACTAAGATAATAATGTGAAAACCGTTTTTCTTGATCTCTTAAAGTTTAGATTTAACAGCCTGTCAAAGTGTCGAAATGGTCTGTCAATTACTTCGTAACTGGTTGAAGATAGGTATTCCACATTTTGGTAGAAGCGACAACACTGCATCAGTGAATATATTTTGGTTGGATAGAGCATGGTTGCTAACGTGAACTCCCCAATTTTCATCTATGTCACTTTACAAATAAATGATAATTGAGCGTTTCTAACCTCTGGGAGCAAATCGAGTAATTCTATTGATTTTGTTCGCACAGTATGAGAATTTTGCATTGCTACAGTTGTCAAAGTTTGAATCTCATCGCTTACGCACTTCAAATTTACAAAAAAATAGTTTACATAAACCAGTTTATTGGTACTGTTCTTACTTAGACCATCGGAAAAGTCCATGGATAAGAAAAGAATTGAAATGTCTAAATTTCAAGAGTTCATTTTGTTTGATTAGTAGATTAAGGCTCGCTGGTATATTCAAAGCACAACAAACAATGCAAGTTAATTTAGTATATGTGTTTAATAGAGTGGTAGTTTCATGGTTAGTATATCAATTTTATTTTTTATTTAATCAACTTATAAGAAAATTGCATTAACATGAATTTTATATAAGAAAATGTAATGTGCAATATACAGAATGTTTAAAAAAAGGTGGCCCTGTTGCTAGCATAGGCAAAACACTTAAAAATAAGTGAGGTTTGCTCATTAAGAAAAATTCGAAACGGCTTCCGTATTCAAGATACAGGGTTTTTTCATACACATTTTTTACGATTATGTCGAAACTGCTGGAAACATTGTAAAGAAAGCGGTCGACCGCTGATGATGATAGTGTTCGGTGTTTTTTAATTTTGTGTGATATGTGGGTGTGTTTGATACAGATCCTTCCACAGTTCCAGTGTTCCAGATTTTTCATACACTTATTAGTAGACTCCATTCTATTTGAAAATATTTTTCCTTAAATCATACGAACGTTACACATTTCCAGTCTTTGTATTTGAAAACCAACTAAACCAGTTAAAACTTCATTTTTGCCTAAAATCAATACCCACTTATTATTTTGAATAATAGAATTTAATTCTGGTGCATCAAGACATTGTGTTTGGCGTTTTACCCAACAAAATTGACGTATAAATAAATCATTTGAGCATTTTTGACGTCAAATTACACTCAACGCCTAAAATCATAATATTTAGTGTTTGGAGTTTTTGGGTACGCACTAAAATTTCGTTCTTGTTCATCGAGTCGTTACATTTGGCCGTTTTCCCATGAAAATTGGCGTATAAACAAAGTTATTGGGCGTGTTTGTCCTCAAACGGTGATCAACACGCTAAAAAGTAAGTTGTTCTTGCCCATCGAGGAAATTTTTTCAGTAGTTTTCCGAACGAAAATGGTTTTACGGCATTTTTGGCCTCAAATAGTTACCAACATCCTAAAATCATAAATCATAGTAAAACGTTTCCCAATAAATTAAAACTCGTAAAATGAGGTTTTTCACTAGGGCCAAGGTCATCAGATTGGTATGGTACTCTGTACCATTAGGCATGGAGCAAGTATTTAGGTAAGGTCGTCAGCTCAGAGCTACAACTGTGAGGCACTAATGCCTATATTTATTTAAGGATCAATCAGCATTGAAGTGATATCCTTTCCGTTCTGGTAAGCTAGCAACGTAAAATAAAGTCACGTTCCCGCCTTCGGGTCACCGTCCAGGAGATGAGGCCGCAATCACTATATCACTCAATGCATAAACCCCGTACGTACCAGGTAAAGTATGTTAACTGTGGTGAGAACCACCCCGCGAGCTATAGGAGATATAAAAAACGACCAAAGGGAGCACCGTCATCATCAGTGCCTTTTTCAACCCGGCCTTGTGTCAGTTAAGAGCGACTAGGAGCGACGTTGGTAAAATGAAAGTATTGAAAACGGCTTTAGCCGTAGTCGTTAAGATCCAACCGTCCTAGGGTTTAATACTATATTAGCCTTTTTCGAAAGTTTCAATGTGGAGATGGCCTTACATCTCATCCGCAAAGTGGCAGCGGCGTTAGCTAAGACTATAACTGTGACTGACCTTTAGAGAGTGACTTTCAAGCAGGATTAGGGAGTATTTGACTTTTTCGCGTAAACATCCAAAGGTCAGTGGTAAGATTGGAGAGTTCTGGGGCACATCTCCAAGGTCAAACATTTCTAAGATCCAACAATACCAAGTTTATACAATTTAAATGTTGACACATTAACACAATCTATCCATTCAGATATATCGTTTACTTTTAGTACTAATACAAAAAATCATTTCCATCTGCGCTGACTATTGTGCGTACATGCAGTATGGAGTCTACCGTAGATGCTTCTGTAGTGTATTATCAGATAACTATGCTTATGACAACATTACAATTAAAGTATAATCTCAGAAGCCCAGTTTGGGTCCGGTCGAGCTGGTCTTCAAGACAACCCCCCTTAATAACTATATCATAATTTATATCGTACGGTATTATGGTGGTTAACTATACAGAAACAAACTGTAATTATATATATATATATATATATATATATATATATATATATATATATATATATATATATATATATATATATATATATATATATATATAATACATAACGAAGGAGAGTCAGTACCATACAGCGATGTTGAGAAAGGCGGATTTACTATGAGCGGTTTTGTCCCCCAACGGCAACGCTTTCATCACGCTGGAGACAGGCGGTAAGGTGGTGCGGCCAGTTTTTGTTCATCGTTATCCTCTTCAACATTAGATTTGTTGTTGTATCACTGCGTCATAGTCATGATCGTCAGAATCGTTACTATAGGCAGGATCTATAACAACGTCAGACTCGGAATCATCAATGTGGAGGTATTCGTTGCATCACGTGACGAACATTATGCCTTAAAACTAGAAAAAATGTCACTGTAATCATCACCACCATCGTCGGAGTCGTCTACAACAATAGTTATAGTATTGTCGTTGTCGTCTTCTTCACTGACAGTGAATTCAGCGTTGGTCAAATTCAGTACTATCGTCTCAGCGTCAAAAGCGCAAGCAGGTGCAGAATCTAGGACTATGGTTGTCATGTCGTAAATTGCGTCGTCATCACTAGAAGCAGGGGAGGAAGAAATGGAGATAACCTTAGGCGTTGGAATTAAGGGAAGTGCAAAACAAGCAATACAGGTAAATTCAGAGCAAAAATCAATTGCCTCAGGAGATGATGGTAAAGTGACTACATGAACCTAAAAAAAAACTTAAAAAACTTAAAAAAGTGATTTTTAACTGGGGCAATTAAACGTTGCCAAATGAAGCAGAAGATGGTGAATTTGATAGAGAGTTCATGTTTAGAGTGTTGTACTTAGTTGTAGAAGTTGTTTTACGAATATTTTGAATTTTTTAATAGCATATTTTTGTAATTATGTTTATAAAAAAAAGGGCGACAACTGTAAGCGTTATCGAAACGTATAGATTTGTTTAACTTAAATGCAAAAATACACCATAACAAACCCAAAAAGCTACGTATTTTAAATACGTGTAATAATTGTAAAAGCTTACAATTCCACGTTTTACAAATAATTTGTACTATTATTGTTTGGCTAAATATAGCTTTATATATTTGAGTTAATTAAATATATTTCTACGCCAATCAATTAGCAATTTAAATCATAAATTAATATTTTTGTTTACTATAAATTCTATGAATTTCTATTAACGGTTAATATAGCTAACATACGGATATACGAAGCGAACTTATATAAATTTATTCCTAGAAGAATACAATGGGAACTGCTAACATTCTACGCATTTACGAGGGCAATGGCTTTGAGTTTCTATAGCATAAATATAGTTTACTAGGTCAACTGGTGCTTTATTGATTTTTGTTTAAAATAAAATAAGAGAATCACTTTTATTTACGTAGCTTTAATTTAACTTCCGGATTTTGCTATAATTATAATAATTATGCAAGAAAAGGTAATGTGAAATAACGTGATCGTAACTATAGTAAAGATGAAGAAAATTAAGAAGCAGTTAGTGTTCTATCTCCACCACTTTGACGAAATGTGATAATTTCGTATCTATTAGTGGAGTTGATCGGCCTATTTCCACAGTTTATGCTTTTTGAGCGCGACGTTTCGGAAGCGGACTCTGCTTCCGTCATCAGGCTTAGTCCTGAGAAGGACTGTTTTGACTTGAGTCGAATTCATTTGTTGTATCTAATTTTCTCAAGCGACTTGACTATCTCAGATTCGAACTTGGTACCTTTCACTTACTAGTCTGACACCTTTACCGCTGAGCCACTGAGTAATCCAATATATATTTGTTAGAACTTATATATATATTAAACTATTTTCGTGGTTGCGCAAGTTTATTGCGCATGTTGCGCCGTAACCTCTTGAGCAGGTGTATTGCGCTTAAGCTCTTCGCGCATTATTGGAATCCATATGGGTTTCATTACACTTATAATACAGAATTAGTAACTCGGTACGGCCCCGAAGTCAAAATGAAACCCATATGAATTCCAATAATGCGCGAAGAATGAAACCCTATGGATTCAATAATGCGCGAAGAGCTTAAGCGCAATACACCTGCGCAAGAGGTTACGGCGCAACATGCGCAATAAACTTCTGCGCAACCACGAAAATAGTTATATATATATATATATATATATATATATATATATATATATATATATATATATATAATTATATACTCAACAGCGTAAAGTGTCAGATAGATGTTTCTAGGATCATCTAATTTACATAAATAACGTATAACCATTAGTTACAAAAACTTATAATCAAATTTCGTATTTTCAACTAATTATAAATTTAATATATTTTCAATATTACGGTTTATTCTAACGTTAAGAAAATACAGGAATAGGATTTTCTTTTGAGGGTTTAATTGGAATTTCTACTGTAAAGAAATTGGTTTAGATTAAAGGAATTTATTTATACCTTCTGGAAGTGGGTTTTTACACTTTATTAAGAATTCGGGTTACGAACACAAGGTCTTTCGTATTAATTTAAGTACTGCAATACAGGATGTACTTAAGGTCAGAAGTATAATGATTTTAACAGGATATTCTCACGAAAACGGGATGTTTTGGAGATTGTTATGCGATTATCTGTCTGCAAGTTTTACTGGTCTCCCAGCTCGATCGTGTATAGGTTAGGTAATTTCGATAGGATAGGGTTAATTAATCAAACTTTGTTTAATTAGAAGGCCGCTGGGCTAATCAATCGTACGCCATTCAGACAAGCAAAGGTAGGAAAATAACGACACAGGCGTACGCCTTGGGGATATTTCTCGAGGAGTATATTAGGATATGTTTGTTTACTACGCCTAGGTGAGGGTTTAGTGTACAAGTATGGTGACGTTTTACAGACGGGATCGATTAGTAATCTACCCAGGGCAGAAAAGAAATATTTTAACGGAAAACTGGTCTTGTGAATATGATCGAAAAATTTATACCTTGACCGGAAATGGGTCGTTTCCACTTATATAGTCCACAATCTAACGTGATTGGGTGAGATCTTTGAGATGGCGTGTTGGTGGGGTCTTATGTCGAAATCTATACCGATTTCTTAAATACGGAAGAAGGGGAAATAATTAATTATTTTATGAACAGGTATATTTTTAAGTGGATAATTAAATAATTAATTTACGGATTTTTGCAAGGACCTTTACATAAGCGTCCTAAGCTTAAGGCAAAATTATTCGGAGAAAACAGTTATCTGCCTGGAATAAATATAGATAATTGCGTAATGTTACAAACAAAATTTCAGATAGCGTTTTTCGATTATTTTCTATTGCCATACCATTTTAATAATCCTCAAGAAACTAATACATTTTTCATCGAAAGCATTCCTAAAATAGTCAATACTTTAGAACAATTTTCTGATTATAAAAACATGCACATCCCCATTCGGCATTTCAATTTCATAAAATTATACCATTTTTAACAAGTATCTTAAATAGTGGTATTTTGGATTGTGTCTATCCAAATTCATGAAAGCATGCGAATGTCATAGCTACATCTAAAGTTAAATCGCCACAATCTATTGCAGACCTGCGTCCAATTAGTCAGTTGCCAGTATGTCCTAAGATTATGGAATAATACTTAATACTCAGACTTCGAGCCACATAGAAAAGTATGAGTTATCGTATTAGCGGATTTCCAGTCAGGCTTTAGACCAAATTACAGTTGTACTACGTCATTTCTCAATATTTCAGATGATATGATAAGATCTATGGATAACGGCAAACTTAACATTTTTATAGCTTTAGACTTGAGTAAGACTTTCGATACTATTAGCTATAAGTTACTGCTTGCAATCTGAGAAGCGTAGGTCTCTAGCCCAAATATCTTAAAATTAATAAAATCTTATCTACATAATAGAACACAGAGGCCAACAGATTTCCGAAAACATTCTGTTCGGTATTAGAATTGTTTGTAAAGGTTCTATTTTAAGTCCATTTGTAGTTCAACTGCATACGTCATACTTTCCAAACTGTATTAAATACTGTTCCGTACAGATGTATGCAGATGACACACAACAGTATTATTCTTTCGATGACTTCGAAACTAGCTTATCACATATTTCTGATGATCTAAATGCAATATAAAAAATGGCAACAAACCGTGGTCTACTTCTAAACCCTAATAAACCCCATTACAGAATTTTCGGTAATAAATTAAGATCCGACAGACTTATTCCTTGCATAGATATAAAAATTAGCAACGTAAGCGCGACCGCTTGAAGGTTAATCGAATTAAGGACCAACAGTAACTTTTAATGACTATCACCGTCGCTAGGGGGCGTTAAGGCTATTAGTTTTATTAAATACATAAATAAAAAGTCTACCTCGAATAGGAATTGAACCTACGACGTGTACTTTGCTAGAGTACCACTCTAACAAACTGTGCTTTCGAGATACAAGCCCACAATCGATGTAAATTTTGTCTGTATGTATAATAACAAAACTTATAATAAGAAAAATAAGGTTTTCACGTTTTTTCTTTAAAATTTTAATTGCAATGTTGTAGATATTTATTATATCAAAATCAAAATGTAAATTTGCCATAAAAATGATACAAGATTTTATTTTAATTTTGTTGTTAGTTTTAGAGTTATAGCGATGTTAAAGTTTAATTTTGAGGTGGCTCGCCCTGTACAGTTCAAGTAAAATAAAAGATCCAAATTTTAAACCCAAAAATATTAGGTACTTAATGCCTCGATAAATGTTCATACAACATTCCGTCACATTCCAAACAGTTTCTCAAACTTGTTCGGGTCTATAAAACTGCTGCTTCGATTCCCTTAAACTTTTCATCTTTCTTAAACTAATTTTATTAATTTTACAGAGAAAATAAATCCTCCCATTGCCAGGTTAAAAGATCCTGAGATACAGCCGCATACCTCGCTTATTTGTCCACGCGGTGTAAAACCGATTTTCCAGGTTTCTTTTCGTGTATTCATATTCCACTCGTTCTTAAAAGAACTTTTGGTGGTATCATCATCGTTACGTTGTCGCCATCGTCATATCAACGTCATAGTCATTGCCACCCTCATCGTCACCGTGATGAACACGATCACGATCACGACCGCGACCACAATCACTATCATTATCGCTATCGTTATCGTTATCGTTATCGTTATCGTTATCGTTGTCGTTGTCGTTATCGTTATCGCTATCGTTATCGTTATCGTTATCGTTATCGTTGTCGTTGTCGTTGCCGTTGTCGTTGTCGTCGTCTTTATCTTTATCTTTATCTTTATCTTTATCTTTGTCTTCGTCTTCGTCTTCGTCTTCGTCTTCGTCTTCGTCTTCGTCTTCGTCTTCGTCTTCGTCCTCGTCCTCGTCTTCGTCTTCGTCTTCGTCTTCGTCTTCGTCTTCGTCTTCGTCTTCGTCTTCGTCTTCGTCTTCGTCTTCGTCTTCGTCTTCGTCTTCGTCTTCGTCTTCGTCTTCGTCTTCGTCTTCGTCTTCGTCTTCGTCTTCGTCTTCGTCTTCGTCTTCGTCTTCGTCTTCGTCTTCGTCTTCGTCTTCGTCTTCGTCTTCGTCTTCGTCTTCGTCTTCGTCTTCGTCTTCGTCTTCGTCTTCGTCTTCGTCTTCGTCTTCGTCTTCGTCTTCGTCTTCGTCTTCGTCTTCGTCTTCGTCTTCGTCTTCGTCTTCGTCTTCGTCTTCGTCTTCGTCTTCGTCTTCGTCTTCGTCTTCGTCTTCGTCTTCGTCTTCGTCTTCGTCTTCGTCTTCGTCTTCGTCTTCGTCTTCGTCTTCGTCTTCGTCTTCGTCTTCGTCTTCGTCTTCGTCTTCGTCTTCGTCTTCGTCTTCGTCTTCGTCTTCGTCTTCGTCTTCGTCTTCGTCTTCGTCTTCGTCTTCGTCTTCGTTTTCGTCTTCGTCTTCGTCTTCGTCTTCGTCTTCGTCTTCGTCTTCGTCTTCGTCTTCGTCTTCGTCTTCGTCTTCGTCTTCGTCTTCGTCTTCGTCTTCGTCTTCGTCTTCGTCTTCGTCTTCGTCTTCGTCTTCGTCTTCGTCTTCGTCTTCGTCTTCGTGTTCGTCTTCGTCTTCGTCTTCGTCTTCGTCTTCGTCTTCGTCTTCGTCTTCGTCTTCGTCTTCGTCTTCGTCTTCGTCTTCGTCTTCGTCTTCGTCTTCGTCTTCGTCTTCGTCTTCGTCTTCGTCTTCGTCTTCGTCTTCGTCTTTCGTCTTCGTCTTCGTCTTCGTCTTCGTCTTCGTCTTCGTCTTCGTCTTCGTCTTCGTCTTCGTCTTCGTCTTCGTCTTCGTCTTCGTCTTCGTCTTCGTCTTCGTCTTCGTCTTCGTCTTCGTCTTCTTCGTCTTCGTCTTCGTCTGCGTCTTCGTCTTCGTCTTCGTCTTCGTCTTCGTCTTCGTCTTCGTCTTCGTCTTCGTCTTCGTCTTCGTCTTCGTCTTCATCTTCATCTTCATCTTCATCTTCATCTTCATCTTTATCTTTATCTTTATCTTTATCTTTATCTTTATCTTTATCGTCTTATCCTTATCCTTATCCTTATCCTTCATCCTTCATCCTTCATCCTTATCTTCATCCTCATCCTCATCCTCATCCTCACCTCATCCTACTTCATCCTCATCCTCATCCTCATCTCATCCTCTTCCTCATCCTCTGCCTCTCATCCTCGCCCTCATCCTCATCATCTCGTCTCATCCTCATCCTCATCCTCTTCCTCATCCTCATCCTCATCCTCATCCTCATCGTCATCCTCATCTCTCATCCTCATTCTTATCCTCATCCTCATCTTCATCTTCATCTTCGTCTTCATCTTCGTCTTCATCTTCGTCTTCATCTTCTTATCTTCGTCTTCATTCTTCGTCTTTATCTTCATCTATATCTTCGTCTTCGTCTTCGTCTTCGTCTTCGTCTTCGTCTTCGTCTTCGTCTTCGTCTTCGTCTTCGTCTTCGCTGTTTCTTCGTCTTCGTCTTCGTCTTCGTCTTTACCTTTACCTTCACCTTCACCTTCACCTTCATCTTCATCTTCATCTTCATCTTCATCTTCATCTTCATCTTCATCTTTATCTTTATCTTTGGCTTCGTCTTCGTCTTCGCCTTCGTCTTCGTCTTCGTCTTCGTGTTCGTCTTCGTCTTCGTCTTCGTCTTCGTCTTCGTCTTCGCCTTCGTCTTCGTCTTCGTCATCGTCATCGTCATCATCATCGTCATCACCATCAACATCGACATCGCCATCGCCATCGCCACCGTCAACGTCGCCGTCACCGTCACCGTCACCGTCACTGTCACTGTGTGATATATTTGGACACAGGGTTTCAGGTGATAACTACTTTAAGTTGACGTGAATAGTTACAGATTCGAATTGGGGTACATATTTATTGTTAGTACATGATGTGAGTATTCTTACATATCAAGCGCGAGAATTTTGATGATTAGTACGCCCCTTTGTGTGGAAGATTAGAGACGGAGAATTTGGTACTTCCTTGCTTTCTATTATCGCTGTATTTATGACATCTGCTAAGTTATTTTGACCCCTAGTTCGTGCGATTGTCCGCAATTCATTACTTTGTAGACCCTAATAAAAGCACTAATGGCCAACCTTTCGTTGATTTCTTTAAGAATTGTCCGTTTTTCATTGTTACCTGCGGCTTCAGTAATGGTCAAATCCAACATTAGTTGGCAAACAACCTTACCAAGTCCTCTATAGATTTCTCGTTTTGTTTAACATTATGTAATTCTACTGAAAGTGCTGTTACAGATTTCGGTGTGAACAATTTACTTTGCATATCTTAAATCATCTGTTGACTTATAGTTAGCGCGTTTTCTGATAGGCGTGTTGCCAGTATATATTTGATTACTAATTGCTTATCGGTTTCTTTTAATAGGTCAACATATAATTTGATCGCGTTCATTAATTTCTTAGTGGTACCATCAATATCGTCCATTTCAGGCAGTAATACTGCTACCGTTCTTAAACTAAAACTTTCTGTACCCATTTTAACAATTTTTGTATTACTAACTAACCTATCTTCTAAAATATTTCGCGATTCTCTCAATAACGCAACTATATTTGCTGAAATTTCTGTAATTTTTATTACTTGAGGATCTTTATCCGCTTTATGATTAATTTAAATTATTAACCCATTATAGTCTTTTTTATACGTTCTAATTCAGCAAGTTTCCTGCTTATAACACTGTGACTTTTCCTGCAATGTTGGTTGGCTTTTATTAGATTAGTTTTATATAACTTAATTTCTACGTGCAATTGTTGAAATTTTTGGAGCATTGCATATTTAAAAACTTACACTTATATTTCCTTATCGCGCTGGCCATGGATGGACTGCTTACACTGTATTGAGGGCATCTGTGCTGCGGATTCGCTTGTCCACTTGCTTTAGCGTCTGTTGTTTACATTTGTTGTACATGGTGTATCCTACAGCTAGAATGCAGATTAGGGTTATTATTATGGAATAAACGAATAAGGGTGATGACGTTTGTTATAGCGCTGAGTTTGTTTGACTTTCGCTGTTACCCGCTTGGTTGATGAATATTTCTTCTTTGCTTGATTCACTGCCCATTTTAAATATATATATATATATATATATATATATATATATATATATATATATATATATATATATATATTCTTTTTTTCTCTTACAAAACCATAATGTATTCCTGTCTATGACAGGGATTGGCTGCAATATCTCCACAGTTATTTAGGGTTACCCTTCCCTTTTTCCATCTTTCCTACTAGCAGGGTCGCCATGTGATATATTTGAACACAGGGTTTCCAGGTGATAACTACTTTAAGTTGACGTGAATAGTTACAGATTCGAATTGGGATACATATTTATTGTTAGTACATGATGTGAGTATTCTTACATATTCTAACCCTACACTTCACGCGTACTCTAACGCTACGAGTATTATAATAACTATTGATTGGTGAACCGATGAATTGATGAACTCCTTTATTACTGTATGGAGCTATATTTATAACCTATTATCTATGTCATGTTACAATTTAAAAAGAGCTGACTTTTCTTGCAATAATAACTTATTCTATTCAGCATGATTGTAATTTGTAATATTGACCTAGTGGTGACATAAATATGCTTTAGAAATAATACATCATTAATTATTCAAAAAATAGAGAAATGTCTCTTAATTCTAGATATACACTACAACTGTCACTGTCACTGTCACTGTCACTGTCATTGTCATCATTATCATTATATGAAGTTTACAAAAACCACATACAGTAGAATTTCTTTTAATGTCTGGTGCGGTCTAGTTAATAATATTGGGCTCAAAGATTAACAAGCGCCGTTTATTTGGATTTTCATCAAAATGTTTTACCTGGGCTACTGGTAAACCATAATTTTCGAGGAATGCCTTTTCAGGATGACGGTACTCTGGTTCATTTCGGCGTTGAAGTTAGAGAATATTTATATCAACAATTTCCAAACCGTTGGATCGGACCTGGAGGGTACATCCTTAGCCGGCTATATCCCCTGATTTCAATTTCAACCCGGTGGACTACTTTCTATGGGGCCGTTTAAAACAAAAAGTTTATAGTGTTCCCATTGAAAACAGAGAGCAGCTATTACATAGAATTAATTTCTATTAGGACCGAATTTAGACAATATCCAGATATGACAAGTCAATTTAGAATTTATATCGACGTTCAGAAAAATGCATGATGGTTAGTGGAATGCACTTTGAAGATGTGATGTAGGATTTTACTGTTATGGCATCTCTTGGTAATCCAATGTCCCTGTATCCATCCTCCTAAGTGCTTTAGCTCGATAGGACATTTTTACCCCGTTCAGGTCCACAATTATTTAAAAAAATGTATTGAAATACATGTATTCTGTTTTCTAATTTATCATGATGATCTGTAATATTGTTCTTTCTGTTCCAAATAAAATGTTCTCAACTCCGCACCTGGATTTTATTTTTTTGTAGACAGCATTATGCTGATTAACGAATAATGTTGATAAAATTGGCAAATAAACAAATTGAACAGCGCGTGAATGTAAGGTTGGTGAATTTACTTTAGCTCAAAAGATTCGATCCTGAAGTGTGCCACTCTAGTTAATAACTTCATTTTATTCATCTATCCCAGAGCTTTATGGAATAATAAACAAAAATTACAGAAAAGATATACAGGATGTGTTTTAATCCGAGGGCCCAATAATTAACTTTTATAAATTACAGTCCTGGAATTTTATCTTTTTGTGACGTGAAAAAGTTGATATTATAACGTAGAATATTAGTCTAAAAGTTGAAATAAATCCGTCGAACAGTAGAGTAGATATAGGGTGATATTGATTTTATCAAAAAAAAAGGAAATCACCCTGTATTTCCGTACCCTATATCCTATATCCACCATACGTATGTACAGTGGCTCGCGAATTACACTATATACGTAATGTATGTATTCTGGGAATCCATGATTATGGCTGAAGGGGCTTGGAAAGCTCAAGCAGCCCACCCTCTCCCATGGGTAGGGAATGAAATACGTGTCCATTTCCTATATTCCATCATACAGCTTAAATGAAATCCTAAAATCACTCATATGGTGTTAACATTTATAATAAATCATAAATATTCCTTTCCTTTTCACCAAGCTCGCTTAAGGGTGTACGTGAAATAGGTTCAACTCAGCTGTATTTAATTTTAATTAAAATAATAGGTAGATTCAAGTAAAGACTCAATGTTTAAAAATGAATTAAAGAATTGGGTACTATTCTACTATGTACTGTTGCTTATTTGCAATCACTCGTACTCAATGTGGTATAAATAAATATTAAATACAAAATATAAGTAATCTAATAATAAAGTCAGAATCAACATTCACCAATAAAAAATATTTGGAATTTTAACAAAGACAAACAGGAAAATTTATATTAATGAAATACATTCTAATAGGACTGGGAGGTAATTAAACCTACAGGAAAACCAGAGTGTATCTGCGTGTGTGTTTGTAAGCAACGTTGGGTGATTACATCCTGCGTAACACTTTCATCTGGTGTTTTGTTGTATGGTGGTGCGGTTGCGGATATATGTATTAGTACATAGATTGACTAGTGGAAATGACCGACTACCCGCACTTTAACTTACTAGTGATGCTCTATACGCTGAAAGAAAACGTCGTTGGGCAATTACACCCTGCGTAAGGTTTTTGTTTGGTTTTGTGCAGGTTCATATCTACTCACATGCGGGTAAAGTTACATATTTGAACAGTTGCAGGTCGAGACAGACAGGCGAGTACTCGAGGTTGCAAACGTATCAAGAAAAGACCATTGGGGCAAGTCAGAGACGGTATGGAGGAGATCCTCAGGTAGCAAATGTCCTGAGAATAACTCCGCTTCTATACAATCGTGATGTGGTCGGTTATAGCTTCGGATATGACACCAATGCAATATGGCAGTTTTGTGTGGTTATTAATCAAACCTTTGATAGCAGTATATTTTAACTTTAGTCTGTTTTATTATATAATTCAATTTTTAGGAAACAATTTGTTATAAGGTAAAACGGCAAATACAGAATTTGCAATACGGCCAATAGCATATGAATACATTTCTTGATATCCTGCTCTATTACCATTAGTCAGAGCTCTCCAAATATCGTTCATCAATATGGTTAACTCATTACTAACTGCGGAATCTATTGCTTCATATTTAAGTTCTAGGCGGCGCAAGCTTATTTGGTTAACGTCTACGTCCTTTATTTCAACGTAGGTTAGGCCGTTTTTTTGAATTGTTGTTCCAGTTAGTTTAACATAAAAATGAATTTCATCTAAAATTGTATTAATAATGTTTATATTTTTTGCATATATTCTGTTACTTACGGTATGTATATAATATTTTTCCTTTACTTGTAAGGTTTACACCATCAAATATTGCATTTGGATAGTCGTAGTTTGCCTCTACAGTTATATCTGGTGAAAAAAGTACTATGTTAATGTAGAAATTTTGGTCATTAAGTTTTGAGCTAAAACATTGCATGTTAATACAAAGAACGTACATTTAAAATACTACTATGCCACACTATCCATAACATTTTATCCCACTATGCAAAGATTGTTAAATTAGCAATCCATTCAATGTTGGTAATGTACAATAAACCTTTTTTTCTTCTTCACTTTACTTCACACTTACCTAACCCGTTCTACTGTAGCAGTAGATAGATTATACACTCTTATATCTGAATATAGTTGATCAAAGGAAACAACACTTCCTTTTTCAACAAACCATGTATCAATTTTGATTGGTTCAATTGCTGGAATATTAAGAGAAGGAATTCCTGTAATTAATGAAATTAAAGTTAAATTGCAACTAAGATCTACATACCATCGGCAAAAACGTTTAACCCATTTTGTATTGCCACTTTTAAGCAATCATCGATTTGTGGATCAGTCCGTTTGCATATCTGAAGTTTTCCTAAATATAATTCATTACAGTTATATTAATACTTTTGAAACTCAAAATACAAGGTTTAGCCGTGTAACCCGTTCATTAGAAAAATTTCGATTTCCCACTATCGTAACACCATTTCGAGTTCAAGTAAAATACTTTCAAAATGGCGGCACTTCCAGTTATAACCGAAGCATCTCCCAGTTTCGTTATTTTAAATAGAACCCCCTAATTTTTTTACCATTTTTGGAATTCTCGTTAAATTTTTAGGCCTGTTTATAAAAAACGTCTTATATTTAAAACTTACCACTTCGAATTATTTCGGAAGATGAAAATTTTCACAGTTGCAAGGTCCCACGAAAATCCATATTGTGCGCTAACCGCTGCGAATGTCGGAATTGGTTTTCTGAGGCTACAATAAAACCTAATAAACTACGTTTTGGCGAATTAAAGAAAGCCTTCCACAAACCCCGAAATAAGCTACCGAAGTTGTATGATTTTGAACCTCAGTAACTTGGTTATTCCAAGTGTGACACATCGTACTTTAAAGCATTTTCGGATCTAGAATTTAATTCTGCACCCAATATTATTAAGGTTGCCAAGACCTATTTTGTACGGTTTTTAAGATAATTAAGATTTTCTTGAGAACATCGAATAAATTGATTCCATTATTCTGCGTTAATATTAATATGTTGTCACATCTTTAAGCGGGAATCAGAGGAAAAAGGAAAGGGTTCTCTGCTCACCTACAGATAACATAGAAACCGTCTAGCTCAGAACGGTTCAGGGAGGGGGGCAAAAGACGCTCCTCAAAAACTCAGCTCACCGTTACCCTGAGTTCTGAATAGCGATGTCCAAAGAAGTGAATAGGGAATTAAAGGAAAGGAGAGAAAAAAAGGGGAAGAGAGAATAAGAAAAAAAGTTGGAGTGTAACGCAAAAATGTAATTTTTAAAATAAGGGTATATACAGAATCAGCAAAACGAAATTAACTGAAGTTAAATCTTTGTTTCTTTTTATATACCAATATAAATAATATAATATAATAATTTATATATACCAAATAAGGTTAACACCCAAATAGATCCAAAATGAAATTAATCACAACGTTCGCAAGTAAAGCGGGTTTTGATATCAAACCCAAAAGAAAGTTAATATACAAAATTAATTATATACTTTAAAAGTTTAACCTTGGGAAATGAAAGATCTTTCATTACGCCGAAGTACGGTTTAGTGGGGCCAGATACTAGAACAAAAAGGGAAAGAGAAACCGCAAACTGAACGTTCCCAGCAAAGTAAAATATAAATACGGTGAAAGCGAAATTTTAAGTGAAAATACATATACAATAGTACAAAATAATAACTCAATAATTGAGGTAAATGGTTTTTAAATTTACAAGTAAATAGGTATATTTAAATGTACGGAAAAGTTAAGTAGAGTTATAGTTAAACCGCGAATTTAATTTAAAAAAAAAGGAAGGAAATCAATTAATAGTTAATGAAACTAGTAAGAAACAGCTACTGCCGCGAAACTCAGTAGTCAAACAGGTTTGTGTGCAGTAGAGCTACTGTTCGTTATAAAATGACGCTATCTAAGTGAATATGGATGTGGTCCACAATTAACCAAATAGTATTAGGAATAAAAAAGTAAACGTTCTGAAGATTACTTAAGTACAGATCAAACTAAGAGTTCAATAGATTCATGCAGCAACAGTTGTTTCTAGCGATGTGTAATTTTACCAATCACGTTCACTTGAGGAAGTTTATTTATCGTAATTAAAGTATACTGTAGTGATTCAAAGTCTTTAATTTCTAGTGAGTAGCACATTACTTAAACTCTTGTAGAGCAGATGGACGACTTCTGGCACGTAAAGCGAGAATGTAGTAATTTTAATCCATGCGAAAAATAATAAAAGTACGGACCTTTGGTAGTGTAGATATTGTTACCCTATCGTGGATGCAGTAGTACTAGAACGTCCAACAAATAGATGTAAATTTAAGTTCTCGACCTCGTTACTACTTTCGAACAGGCACGGGTTAATTCCAGCAGTAATGCAACTTTTATAGCCACGATTACAGAAATACAGAAAAGAAAATTGGATGCTAAAAGAAAAGGTACGTAAGTATTATATAAGGTAAAATTAACATCAATTACGCCTTAAGATTTTAGGTGGGCACACTGAAGTGGTACGAAATGCCTTCCGCTAGTCGATCGGAGGATCCGCAGTTTGTTTATGTTGTTCGCATTCAGTCGCTAACAAAGAAACCTATGAATGAACAGCAAGTAAAAAAGACCTACGGAACAGCTTAACCCATTTACGAAGAAAAACTCCTTTATATCCGCAATGTTCTTGCTAGCATTTGCAGTTAAGTCTTCCAATTTATATTTGAAAAACCTTCTATTTAGAGACTTTAGAAGAGATCAAAAATTTTCCGTAACGTCGTAAAATGGCGACCGCAAAGAAGGACACAAGAAAAGTAGTACGTTTTCAAAACGAAAAATTGTTAGAATTAATTTCTTTGTTATCGATTGATATCTATAATAAACAGAGCTATTGTGTTGGAGTATCCCAACCATTTGCCATTTGCCCATAGGTGGCGTAAATATGTACTTCCGTTCAATAAAATTATAATTTGTTTAATTTAAATTGCTTTATATAACAGAAAATAAGGACATTATTTTAATAAAAGGAATTCCAGTACAGTGTGTAGTATATTAAGGTATTTCAGCATCCACATATGCAAGGTTATTTAGTAGGTTTTCACATCGTGAGATATTTGTGCAAACGTGTGTTTAGCACGTTACAACGTATAGAAATTAAATACATAATTGTTCATTCAGGAAGTTAGTTTTATAAGCATAAAATTCAAAAAACATTTAAATTAGGATATAACAATACATTTTCTATGTGCTGTCCGTGCAATTAAAGGCACAATTTACTTTATCCCTCTACACTTGATGTAGCTCCACGAATCTTATTGGGGTCTAATTCGACAAACGTTGGCCTTATCCAGTGGAGCAATTCCTTGTGGTCATTACTGAGGAAGAATAGACCTTGGTTTGACATAACCCCATAAGTAAAAATCTTAAGGGGATAAGTCACGAGAAATATGTGTCGGAGCACCATTTAATTGATACCAAAAATTTTGGCGCTGATCGACAACGAATAGATTCACAGTTCCTCGAAGAATTGTCACATATTTCCCTCTATTTAGATTTTATTCATAAATACAATATCGCACCTGATTGTTCAAAAGTACTCTAAACACGCCGCTAGTTCTCTCGACAAGTTTTGCAGCATTCTACATAAATACATAAAACAATGAACAAGAATATCGGCACTTGAGTATTCCTCCATGTTGTACTCAAAGTTTCTTAAATATAAATTATTCCTAACAATTTGCTAAAGATGGAAAACATACAATAGAGACTATTTATTATTTGTCACCTTTCTTCCTATGACACAGAAATTGTTATTCCATGGACAACTATATGAAGTCTAAAATTAAACCGAATAAAAGGATATTTTTTGTTAACATTAATTATTGAGGTGCAAGATCATATAACTTCGGAGGGTTGTTTCGAGGTTTGTGTAAGAGTTCTTTTAATTAAACTCGTCAAAACATAGTTTGTTAGGTCCTCTTGTAGCACCAGAAAACCGATTCCGAAATTCGCAGTGGTTAACGCACAATACGGATTTTCGTGTGACCTTGCAACTGTCAAAATTTTGATATTTCTTGACATAACTCGGAAACGGTAAATTTTAGATATGACGCATAACATCAACTCGCCTTAAAGTTTAACGAGAATTCCAAAAATTACAAAAAAAATAGGGGGTTCCATTTAAAATAACGAAGTTGGTATAACCAGAAGTGCCGCCACTTTGAAAATATTTTACTTGGATTGAAAATGATCGATTCTTGCCTGAAACTAAATTTCATCATGCTACGATAGTGAGAAGTCATACATTTTGTAATGAACTGGTTGCATGACTAACCCTATATATAACACTTAAATTTGCATTGTATGTACATTTGGAACAAAATGAACAGAAAGTTGTAATGTATTTAATGACTTTAGAGAATATTGTTGTTCGTTATTTGGAAACGTTATCATTATTTGAAAAAATCACGTAAAAGTAAATGTGGATTCTTAAACAACAATTACTAAACATTATTTTAAACAAATTAGGTGTCAACGTGGAATTATATATTTTGGTGCTTGTAGTTCTAGTTAAAAATACTACTTAAAAATAATACACAAACACACCCCAGAAATTATTGGAAAATAACCTATTTCAGTTTTCTTAAAGTGTATAACTCACCTAATAAATCTACCTCACAGTAAGCCACCCTCAAAAATATCCAAAATAAGATTAAGATAATCATTTTTTCGCTCTCAGTTACGCTACGACTAAAACAAGAACACAAAGGACATGTTCTATTTTATTTGGAGCACTAACCTTTGCATTGAAAACAAACGGAATAGCGGTTAGTGCAACAAATTGTAACAATAGAGACTTGGAACTATGTTTAAAACATAAAGGAAACTAAATAATTTGCGGTAACAAATAATACGCTAACAAGAAGACAAAGCATTTTTGATAACAAATTAATTAAAGCATTGGTTCAATTCACGTGCTATATTCAGCAACCGTTTGTATAAATCAACTCTCTGGGCAAAAATATGTTTACAGTATCATAACACATTCGTAAATATCTGGTACGTAACAACGCACGACCTTCCAACCTGAAAAGTGGAAATTAAAAATATCTGGTGTGGAACAATACACTACCTTCAAAATGGAAATTAAAAGAAATGAAATAATGTTAATAACAATCCTTTTAGGATATTTACACAACCTTTTTCATAATAAGTTCATTAGGAAAATAGGCAACATTGTAAAAACAAGAACAATAATCTACGTCAAACAGACGTTCAAAACTTTATGTCAGATAGAGGTTAACAGACATCTAGACACCAACTTAAAAAAAAATTCCAAAGCCGTCCACATCTATAAAAATATCGATTATACATTTTCAATAATATTTATTTAATTTTTCCACTTGTTTCGTTTTATATTAAGAAATATATAAAGAAAAATTATCTAAAATTAAATTTGCTTTAAAAAATATCTCTACCCAGTTTCTAACAAAATTAATCATTAATCAGATATTGAAAAAATTTGAACTAACACTTAAATTCTGCATTAGGAATATTTTTGTCGCTAAATTACACTTCGTATCAAAAAATTGCGTAGAACACAATTAATCCACATAACTAAGGTCTATATATTTGTATTGTTATATTTTGGAAATATAGAGCTGTTCCAGAAATATTTGATAAAAATCAAACACAGCTCCTAATAAACCCCTCGTGACCGCATCTGCATTTCTTCCAAAATCTAATCAGCTCCAGGACAAATGAAAACAAGCTTAAATACAAAATTGTAATTACCTACATCTTTTCGTTTTGAACAGATTTTTATACGCGGCGGTTTGAATATTAATAATAAACGTAGATAATAATAATCCAACCAGTAGAAGTTCTCTAACGTGTAAATGGCTCTTTAGTTTCTTTGCAATAACAATGAATTATAGAGAACTAATAGAAAATAACTTATTTTATGCCACAGTAGCTCGGGTAAAGAAAGCAATCATAAATATGCTTTTGTAGGAAAAATACCAGATGTTATTCATCCTTGTAATGAACCCCTTTCTATAACAAATTCAAACGTAAACATTGTCATAGGAACTATTTTATTAGCTTAAGTGATAAAAATAAATAACTAGATCGACTCCGTAATCCAAAGTAAAAAAAAGCAAATAAATAAATAAAATAAACAAATAACTGGCTCCAATTTGTAATCGAATTTGTAATTAAATAATTTCTTTTATAAAATAAATGATAACAAATCGCCTTAGGGAACAATCTAAACTAAAAGAAGGTACAGAATAGATGTTATCGGTTTGAATATTACTAATAAATAAAAATAATAATAATCTAAGCAGTAGAATTTTGTCAAATAAAAATACAAAGGATGTGTCTATACAGGGCAGATCCGTATTAAGTGGTACGTTTTTGAACATTTTTTTTCTTTGTTTTCAAATTTGAAGGTTGATCCAATTTTTTTTTGGTACTATATGTGATTCTAAGTCCAATTAGCACAGTGTATTGCATATTGTCTTATAGAATACTTTTCCTTGACTGCAAAATCAAAATTTAAGCTAACTTTTACGTTGGTTACTATATTTGATCTTAATTATAATTAATGAATCCTAAAAGTAAACAATTAATGTCGGGAGAGTTAACGGAACTATTATCGTTATTTGTTGTTACCCATCATTGAATAAAAAAAAGAAACTTAGAAGATGGAAACGTTTAAGTTGTCACAGTTCGCGACAATAATAAAACAGATTTGATAAATAAATATTAAATTAAGTAACAAGGAAATACTTATAACTCGGAAAGCTAAATTAAAATAATTGAATCATTTGGTCGCAAATAAATAACAGCATCCGGTGACAGACGCAAGAGCCAGGAATCGTGTAGGGTGCAATCTGGTTAAAACGTGATGTGATTGAAGGGTATGTAAGTGAAAAATGTATATGTATTGTAACAAACCTTTTAAGTTGTGTTAAAATATGCAATAATTTAGGCAACTTCGTCCATTTGTGTGTCAAGTGAATTGCATACCTTATTGGTTGAAAAGTATGCGTTTAGATATCTTAAAGTAGGGTAGTACACACATTTCGTTTTGCACATTGAATTCTGCGCAGACATGATTTTGAGGTCGGTTGTTACGGTAATGAAAACAAGAAACGTCCATTTTTGTTCTTAAATATTTTTACTAAAAAGTGTCGTAAATTTTACGGTAAGAACTAATTAAACCGATTTTCATTGTTTGATATATTTATCCTTTTTGTGCACTTTTATTTTACTTTTATTTTACTTAAATAACGTTAAATTTTCCTTTTACTTAATTTCATTGTCCTATTACGTTTCAGTTTAACGAGGATGATGCAGTTGAAGTTTGTTGCAATACAGAATTATAAATAAATGATACATTAACCCATTTAAATCAACCAAGTTTGCCTCTGTTATATTTCCATTTCAAGATTAATTGCACAACCAAATTTGAAAGCGTGGCTTCGTCAGCCCATTTTATCAGTAACAGTATGCCAGTGACAACCAAAATTTAAAAGTACTACAGGTTTTCTAATCATTAGTTTATAAGGAATTTGTAAGTTAATTCAGTTACTAACATTAGTATTAAGAATTGCTACTTTATAACTTGACTTAAAGATTTTATAATAAACCTTGTTATTGTTTTCAATTTTACATTTATTATATTTACGGTTTTCCATAAAATAAGTTGGTGTCCGAGGTAATTTATCATTTATTTGCAGGTTGACGTTACACCTTTTTTGTAAAACGAACATATCTAATCACACACACATTTTCTAATTAAAGCAAATCAAATTTTAATAACATGGACCGTTTAATCGCTGACTGACCTGAAGACACAAAATCTTCTATTTATTATTAGGAGTATAAGTAATATTAAGGGTGAAATTAATAACAACAACCTACTACACCCAATTATTATATTTTTTATTCCGGTGTATATATATATATATATATATATATATATACATTTAGATATCCATACAGGAAGTATACACTCTATTATTTATATCTTTCTTGCTTCTGTCTATATTTCTACTTCTGATTTCCTTACGTGTCGAAGCAGTAGACAAATAACTATCCGGTAGTAGGACGAAACCATTAGTAGGGAATGCTACATCGTCCGGGGCACGATTTGGCCAGTAAGCGGTCTGCTCGCTAAGATATTACTCAAGAGAACAATGCAATTGTCTCGGATCGACCTGGCTACAAGGGGCGATCAAGGTCGAAACAGACAGGCCCCGTTGCTGACGACTATGCAAAGAATGAGTGCCGAGTAGGTACGTGGAATATTAGAGGTATGGAGGCATGGTAAAGGATTTGAAATTGCTAATGTCTGTATCGGAGACAAAGCGCAAAGGAAAGGATGCTGTAGAGATGGAGGATGGCAGCCTAGCACTATGATCAGGAGTTGAGACTGAAGTGCATGGCGCAAAAGGAGTTGGGGCGATCGCAAGTGAAAGGGCGAAAAGATGTGTTAAACAGTACGAATTGGTATCTCCCCGGGTAATATGGGTTAGAATGAAAGTGGAGTTTCGAACAATTTTTCTTATTGCATGCTATCCACCGGTGAATGGAGAAACTTCTGTAATGAAGTAGAGAACGTGTTGAACGTACGTAAGCCAACGAAAGAGTGATGATAGTGGGAGATATGAACCGATGGGTAGGTGTACAGGGATAACACACTGAACGCGTTCTAGGAAAGTTCGGAGACCAAAGAGTCAATGAGAATGGCGAACGCCTGGTGAACATCTGTGTGGAGAGAAGCCTGTTTGTATCCAATAGGTGGTTTAAACATAAACATGTGCATATGTATACATGGCAAAGAGGTGAATCTAAAAGTATGATGGACTTGATAGTGTATGATGAGCGGCTTAGAAACCTGGTGAAAGACACAAAAGTAATGCGCCGGTCGGAGTGTGGATCGGACCACTTTTTGGTTTTAGCGATAGTGTGTTTAGGGCAAAAGTGTATCTGGAGAAGGAAAGAAAACGTACTGCGAACGTCCAGAAGTGGGGTAAACAAACTAGTGAATAATGATGCGGGAATGAAATACGCAGATGCTGTGAGTAGAGTTGAATGTGAATGAAACAGTGTGGAACGAACAAATAGAAGACACTGACGTTGAAAGTGCATGGATAAACTTGAAAAACTGTTGTCAATTGTACCGTACGGATATGTGGAAGGGCGACTGTAGGTAGACAGAAAAAATGTGCTTGGTAGAATGAGTCGGTAAAGAAGGCAGTATGTAAGAAAAAGGATACGTACATGGCAATGATTGCTGCAACAAATGAGATTGAGAAAAAGCGATTATATGAGGAGTACAGATTAAGAAACAAAGAAGCGAAGGAGGATACGTAAACAGGAAGTGATTGCTGTGCTGTGGAAAGAGAGAAAATGCAGAATGATTTTGAGGGAAACAAAAAACCCTTCTGGGAATGGGTCAAAAATACAAAACGTGGCACAAAACAGACCGTTGCAGGAGTGATGAATACGAGCAACGAAATAGTATGGGACGATTGTGAAGTGACGAAATGCTGGCAAGAATATTTCGGAAAGCTGTACAGTAGTGCGGAAAATAAGACTGCAGGGTTAAATAAGGAGAATGTAGAAGGAATGGTGAATGAAACTGAGGATATTGGGATAAATGGTGTAGAGAAAACGATAGGAAGGTTGAAAAACGGCAAGGGAGCAGGCGTAGATGAAATCACTGGTAAAATGCTAAAGTATGGGGATGCAAAGCTTATACGAAGATTGTGTGAATTATTCAATGTATGCCTTATGTGTGGAAAAGTGCCGAGGGATTGGAAGAGCGCGATCATTGTACCACTGTATAAGGGTAAGGGGAACAAGAGTGATTGCAAGAACTACAGAGGAATAAGTTTGCTCAGCGTGCCTGATAAAGTATAGAGTACGATAAACTACACAAACTAAGATTTGGGGTGTGCCGAGTGGCTTCATGCCAGGGAGAGGATGTGCCGATCAGACGGTTGCTCTCCAGCAGGTAAGCGAAAAGTGTTTAATGGTAAAAAGAAGCTGTACTGTGCGTTTGTAGATCTGGAGAAGCTGTGGGAAATATTAAATGAATATGGCGTAAATAAATGTCTAATAAATGGAATAAGGGCAGTATACAACGGTAATCGGACATGTGTTAGGGTGAGAGGAGGTGTGAGTGAATACTTTAATATTGAGCAAGAAGTGCGACAAGGCTTTGAGATGTCAAGATGGTTGTTCAATGTATACGTGGATAAATGTGTTAGACAAGCATGTACCCATACAAATGGTATAATGGTTGGTAACGTAAATGTACGACTTCTGGTGTATGCAGATGACACAGTCTTATTAAGTGACAGTGCCGATGAGCTACAAACTGCTCTTAGGAAGTTTAATACAATCTGTGAGAGCATGGACCTAAAGATAAAAGTGAACAAAACTAAGATTGGGGCGTTCAATCGGGAAAATGAAATTGTGGAGCAAGTGGACGAGCTGGTATATCTGGGTAGAATGTTTACTGTAGATGGTACAATGGAGGGCGAGATTCGACGAAGGGTCAATGCTGGAAGGAAAGTGATTGGAAAAAAAAATAAATGCCGTTAGTATGAGATTACTGAGAAGCGCATGTGGTAAAACGAGAAGGGACAAGATAAAGAATGAATGGATAATGACGGAGTGTGGCGAAAAAAATGCGATAGTGGATAGACATAAAATTAGTACATTACGTTGATCTGGTCACATTGAGAGAATGAACAAAAGATTAACGAAGCAAATATATGTGGGTGAGGTTAGAGGAAATGCCGGGTCTAGCAGGCCACATAAAACTTGGCTGAATGCAGTAGAATGTGTGATAAAGGAAAGAAAGATAAGGAGTTTTAAAAATAAAAGGGCATATCAGAGACAATGTCTGAACCTTGCGGAAGCTAGGGAAGTATGCGTACATAGGAAAGCATGGAAAAAGATTGTGAATGAAAAATAAATAGAGGCAGGGATTGTTTTCCTACCCGCAAGGGAATAGCGTGAAGGTTAAGTTAAGTTAAATTAAGTTATCGTGGCTACTGGCATACATCCACACACACACGCACGCATGCACGCATTCACGCACGCACATACACCCTAATATAAAATTCACTATGTAAAAAGAGTCAAGCAACTCATTACCATTCTTAGACACCTTAATAACAAAATTACCAAACCGTACATTTAAACACCAATTGTATAGATACCCACCCACACTAATAGGCATCTTAATGCCATGTCACATCACTAAATGAAATCTTTAAAATATAGGTCGTTTAACTGATGAACATTCGCTCGAAATAGAAATTAAGAACATTACTTCCATTCTAATTCAAAATGATAACCCTCAAACACAGATAAGCAAAACAATAGAAAGCCAAACGAGACAACATGAAGACCTTAACATCTCTAATAAAGTATCAAAAATTCCAATTATCTTACCGTATATAAAAGACAGATCGTATTTCCAAAAAATTCCCTGTAGCTCAATTCCGAAGAATTTTTAAACCCCATGTTACCCTTCAGCAACTAATACGAAACCCTAAAGACAAAATTTGTGGTAATTGTAGCTGAATCTATGAAATACTTTGCAGTAATTGCAGAAGGAGCTATATCGGATAAACTAACCTAGAAATATCTGCTAGAGCCCAAGAACACAAATTAGGCATAAAAAACTTTATGACCACTTCTTCACTAGCCACTCACCATTTAGATACTGGTCATCGGATAGATACTAACAATATAAAATTAATAGCACCAATATATCATATGAAAGAGTTACACGAGAAACTATTGAAGTAGAAAAACGACCGAATTCTGTCAAGAAGCGTGATAATGGCCTGCGACTGTAACCTATTTGGAAACCTTTATTACAGAAGACGAATGCAGCACTCTTGACTAATGGTGTATAATCTTATAGTATTCATCAAGCGATTTCTTTAACGTCCTCTAAAAACACCTACACAGGACTTACCACACGTAACAGAACTTTAAACCCAACATGATTACCTTTCATTTCTATTATCAAACCACTATTTCCGATCTGAATTGTTACTTTGATGTATGCGTTTAAATTATTAGGCTTAGATTACCTTTTAATGTTAACTTCACTTTAATTTATGTTTGTATTTATTTACATTCGTGTTTAATCAGCCTATTGCTGTATATATGATGTCTTGTCAAACAGTCAGTTTTTCTTGATAAAGGTAGCGATCTTAAGTTACCGAAACGTACACATGTCCCGTTTACTTTAGAAATACACGAGTCTATCCGAAAAATAAGTCTTTCATTATATATATATATATATATATATATATATATATATATATATATATATATATATATATATGTATGTATGTATGTATATATTTACTTCCACTTTCAAGACATACTAAAAATAATACAAGATGTTAACAGTGAATAGATACTATTAGTTTAACAAAAGTGTATTAATCCTGATGCTAAACGCTATGCAAATTACACATAACTGTGTGTGAGAGTGTGCGAGAGCGTGCGAGAGCGTGCGAGAGCGTGCTAGAGCCTGCGAGAGCGTGCGAGGCGTGCGAGACGCGCGAGACCGTGCGAGACCGTGCGAGAGCGTGCGAGATAGAGTGTGAGCGTGTGAGCGTGTGAGCGTGAGCGTGTGAACGTGTGAACGTGAGCGTGTGAGCGTGTAGCGTGTGAGCGTGTGTGTGATGTGTGTGTGTGTGTGTGTGTGTGTGTGTGTGTGTGTGCGTGTGTGTGTGTGTGTGTGTGTGTGTGTGTGTGTGTGTGTGTGTGTGGCGTGTGCGTGTGCGTGTGCGTGTGCGTGTGCGTGTGCGTGTGCGTGTGCGTGTGTGTGGTGCGTGCGTGCGTGCGAGTACGTGTGCATGAGTGTGGAGGGCCATTTACGCACTTAAAATTTTGTGTTTAAGCTTGTTTTCATTTCTCCTGGAGCTGATTATATTTTTGAGAAAAATTCAATATCGGTGAGGGGGGGGGGTGTTAGAAGCTGTTTTTTTTTGTTTTTAAAAAATATTTCTGAAACAGCTGTATATGAAAATATGTATATAAGATATGAAAATACCTGGACAGGTCTTAAATATATTATTTAATTATGTCCTACACAATATTTTGATTCGACGAAATTTCACGGCAAAAAATCCTATTGGGATTGTTTCATTTTTTCATTATCTCAATAACAATTAATTTTATAAGAAAATGTGAAGACATTTTTTAAAAATATTTTATTTTATGCTTCTGTATAAAGTATTTGAATTAAATAACAATGCAGTCGCTCAAACTGTATCATCGATATTTTTACCTTCCAACCTACATACTGTGCCCGTCTAAAATCTTTCTCCCCCCTCTCCAACCTGCTATGTGAACCATAAAACTGAAATTAATAAAATTTTGGGAATCCAGACTAAGGCACATATATAACGGACAGCCGCCATTTTGTAAAATAATTTTAAATGGGATCATATGACAAGTAATACATCATTTGAAAACTCGAGGTTGAGATCTCGATCTGAAACGGTCAACTTATAAATAAAAGACTAGTTAGTCTAATTCAAAAAAAGACAACGTCGTTTTCACGATGTTTAAGTCGGGTTACAACAGGCGCTGTTACCAGCAGATCCTAGAGGAACGTGGCATCTCAGGAAGAGCTGTCACTGACGACGTCCGGAGTTCCGGATATCGCCAGCGATACGTCACTGCTCGATCTACAGTTCGACAGAGCGAGCAGCGACACGCCACCTGTCGCCACCTGCCGCCACCACACGAAGAGGAAGCGGCAAAGAAGCCGCATCCGACAACATCCAAAAAGGCCCAGGATCTACCAGCCCCGACGACTTCGTACTACAGGAGAAGCCACGGACAACGAATTCCACACCTTGGAACCCTTCACCGACAGCCCTGCAGCGATGGAGCAGACGACACAAGAGCACACCAGGGGAAAAGTGCCTCCGGTAATCCTTCGTTAGACGGAGAACTAGGTCGCGTTCTCCCGAGAAATGGACCGACAACTAATCGCCTTCACGAGATCCAAAGCCTTCAGCGAGGGAATCTGGATTCAGCGTGCCTCACTCCAAGACAGAGACAAGCTGATGAGGTATACGGATAAGTGTGGTACTCTGTACCACATTAATACAAATAGCGAGCGATTGACTAAAGTAATGATACGTGTCGCGTGCCCGTAGAACTAATCGAGGTTGACGTTAGCTCAGAGCTAAAAATGCAAGATATTAATGTACTTTCTGTTTACAGGATGAAGCAGCGAGGACGTCCGATCCCCTCCTGATGGTAGAGTTGCCGACCGTGGAAGACAACAAAAGCTCCGGGAGGTGAAGCACGTCGTCCGCCTCCGCCTGACTGTAGAGGATTTGCGGCGGAAATCCAGCTTCGGGCAGTGTCACTGGTGTCAAGATGTCCGTCACGCACAGCGTTGCTGCAGGGCGGCAGCACGCTGTGTAAAGTGCGCCGGAGATCACCACTCAATGAATGCACGGAACCCCGTACAGACCGGACTAAGTGTATTAATTGCGGTGGGGACCACCCGCTAGCTACAGGCTACCGAAGTTCCCTCGGCCTCCACAACGGAAGAAGGCGGAAGGACAACAACGACCGAAGAGGACACGCGCTGAAGAGGATGAAGAATCCTGAGCAACGCACCACCAACATTACACAATACATTATTACTTATTTTATTTTATTGTACAATATTATATCTTGTAATACGTATTGTAAATACCTATGTATTGTTATGTATCATGCAAATTTTAATACACTTTGTTGAACTTGAAATTGAGCTCGTCCCAAGTTCTTTTCAACGACATCAACAACATTAAAATATTACTGCTGGCTCATGAGTTACAACCTAAAAACGTCAAATTATGAAAATTTTTGAAATATTACTTAAATAGGTTCTTTAGCAATAAGAATAAAAATTAATAATAATAATAATAAAAACTTAGTAAGTAAACCACCGTTGACTTCTTGGCAATAAATATTCTAGACGAAAACTATGCGAAAATCGATCTGCATTTTCACGAATCCTTTGCTTTAGATCTTCAATATTGTTAACTGGCGTGCTATAAACTTTTGATTTAAGATATGCCCTCAAAAAGAAATCTAGCGGTGGCATACCTGGAGAACGAGCAGGCCACTCTATTGAACCCCGTCGTCCAATCTACGTACCAGGATGTTGCTCGCTTAAATATATTACTGGTGCATAATAGTGGAAAGGAGCACCATGCTGCTGGAAAGTTATCTCCAAATTATCACATTAGTTAGAATTATCCTCAAGTATTTCCAGTATTAAGGGTTCAATTTTCCAGATACACTTCTACAGTCAAATTCGTTGTTCAAAAATATATGACCAACAGTGTAGTTTCTTAGAATCCCTGCTCACACGTTATGTGTCACTCCAGTATCTCACGTTCTGAGTGTTCACATTGCCAATAAAAAAAAGGTAAACTCGTCACTACAACACACTGTTTACAGATAATCAGGTTCTTGAGTTATTTTCTTATTCATTTTCTCACAAAATTCAAGCCTACGATCTGAGTCATCTTTTATCAGCTGGTGGAGAATTTTCATTTTGTAAGGGTGGGATTTATGTCTCTTAAAAACTCGTTGAACAGTTTTTGGACACACAATTACATTTGCTACCATTTCCACAACTATTTCAATTTGTTTAGTTTCTGCGATGCTTGGTCGTCCTCTTCGCTTATCGATATCAACGTTTCCCATCTTTTCAAATTTTTGTAAGAGTTCTCTTAGGTATTTTCTGGGTATTAGTCGATCTGGATGTATTTCATTAAACATTCGTTCTGTTGCATGCAGATTACTTCTAGTTTCACCAATAATTAATATAGCTTCACATTTGTCTTCTAGAGTACGTGTCATTTGGAAAGAATTGGATATAATGGTTTAATACGATTGATTCGACGATAACAACAACTAGGATAACACTAAATAGGTGTAAATTCTACTTTTTAAACGAGAAAATAATTATTTACACAAAACGTCAATTTTGAACGACAAAGTATTTTCACTTTTGACAGATCTCGAGGACAAACAAACAAAATTCAACGTGTTTCTATGGTTTTGCCGCCTAATATAACTTGACGTTAATACGTTTTACAATACTACTGTATATGAATGTCACTTTTGTTTGCCCTTCCGCTAATGTTAAACATCACGTAAAAATGGTTAATTGAAATAAGAACGTTCATCGTTCTAACGGCCATGCGCATTAATAAAGAAATGCAATAGCTTTTTATTGTAATCCCTGATTACGATTTAATCTAAGATGTAAATTTCGGTGCACTTGGCTGTAAATGAAGAAATTTTGTTGTTATTTACAAATTTTATCGTCTGAGGTATAAAAGTACTATAGCAGTACTATTTAGTTAATGATAATGCTTGAAATTAATATTTTGAGTACCTACTTAGTAATATTTTAACGTTGTTGATGTCGGTGAAAAGGACTTAAAACGAGCTTTCTATTGAAGTATTACTTAGCATATGATCCCATTTAAAATTATTTTACAAAATGGCGGCCAACAATGTTACAATCAAACAACTTCAAAAAGTTGTTTAATTAATTCGTTTGGATGTCTGTGTGTTTATGTGTGTGTCTGTGCGTTGCACGGTGTTACAGGGTTTAAAAAGCTGGAAGTGGTGTCATCTTATAGGAAATTCTTCGCTGATTCTAAATCTCTGGTAGATTTTTTGATCTGATCACCTGTTCGCGGTAGGAAGGCCGTTAAAATCAAAATTTCGATATTAAGATAAAAGGAGTAATTTTTATAATAATTTTTTTTAGCTAATTTAACATATAATAATAATGAAAATAGAGAATCACCATGGTACATTTTTGAAATTGGTTGAAATTAGAATTCTATAAGAATTCGCTCCTTTTGAACTTGTTAATTTTTTATCTTAACCGTATGTGTTGACTTTGGTGTTTCAGATATTACTTCTATTGTTTAATGCTTAATGTCAATTTTGTAATGACTCTTGTTGATGATAATTAATTTTTTACTAAAGAACCTACTTAAGTAGTATTTCAAAATTTTCATAATTTGGCGTTTTTTTAGGTTGAAACTCATGAATCAGTAGTAATATTTTAATGTTATTGATGTCATTGAAAAGGACTTGGAGCGAGCTTTAAAATGAGGTATTACTTGACATATCATCCCATTTAAAATTATTTTACAAAATGGCGACCATTTCGTAAAATAATTTTAAATGGGATCATATTGCAAGTAATACCTCATTTGAAGGCTCGTTTCAAGTCCTTTTCAACATCAACAACATTAAAGTATTACTACTGGTTTATGTGTTTCAACCCAAAAATCTCAAAACATTAATTGGCATTTTTGCGTTGAAACTCATGAATCAGTAGTAATATTTTAATGTTGTTGATGTTGAAAAGGACTTGGAGCGAGCTTTAAAATGAGGTATTACTTGCCATATTAACCCATTTAAAATTATTTTACAAAATGGCGGCTAATAATATTATAATTAATTTTTTATCTTAACGACCGTGTGTGTTGACTTTGGTATTTCAGGTATTACTTTAATTGTTTAATACTCAATGTCAATGTTGTAATGACTCTTGTTGATGATAGTTAAATTATTACTAAAGAACCTACTTAAGCAGTATCTCAACATCTTCATAATTTGGCGATTTTTGGGTTGAAACTCACAAATCAGTAGTAATATTTTAATGATTACTTGACATATGATCCCATTTAAATTTATTTTACAAAATGGCGGCTATTTTGTAAAATAATTTTAAATGGGATCATATTGCAGGAATAACACCTCATTTGAAAGCTCGTTTCAAGTCCTTTTCAACTAAATCAACAACATTAAAGTATTACTACTGGTTTATGTGTTTCAACTCAAAAATCTCAAAACATTAATTGGCATTTTTGCGTTGAAACTGATGAATCTGTAGTAATATTTTAAAGTTATTGATGTCGTTGAAAAGGACTTGGAACGAGCTTTCAAATAAGGTATTACATGCCATATGAACCCATTTAAAATTATTTTACAAAATGGCGGCTAATAATATCATTATAATTAATTTTTTATCTTAACGACCGTTTGTGTTGACTGATATTTCAGGTATTAGTTCAATTGTTTAATGCTTTAAGTCAATGTTTTAATTACTCTTATTGATGATAATTAAAGAACCTATTTAAGTAGTATTTCAAAATTTTCGTAATTTGGCGATTTTGGGTTGAATCTCATGAGTCAGTAGTAATATTTTAATGTTGTTGAAGTCGTTGAAAAGTACTTGAAACGAGCTTTCAAGTGAGGTACTACTTGCCATATGATCCAATTTAAAATGAATTTACAAAATGGCAGCTGTCCGCTATTTATAAAATGACGGCTGTCCGCCATTTACCTCAATGTATACCATCAAAATCGTTGTATATGTTTCTCAGTTCGGTTTCCTAAAATTTTATTAATTTCAGTTTTATGGTTCACACAATAGGTCGAGGACTTTAGACGGGCACTGCATACATATATAGATACAGAAGGTTATGCGATCTACTTTTTTCACTATAGCTAAATCGACTCATTGGCTCATTTTACAACATTTGGTAAAGATTTGCCAAGATCGGCCATGGTGTCTGTGTGCGTATGCGTGTGCGTGTGCGTCTGAGTGTACGTGTGAGTGTGCAAGTGTGAGTACGAGTGCGAGTGCGTGTACGACTGCGTGTGCAAGTACGTGTGAGTGTTAGTGTGCGTGTACGTGTGCGTGTGCGTGTGACTGTGCGTGTGCGTGTGTGCGGGTGCGAGTGTGAGTGCCAGTGAGAGTGCATGTACGACTGCGTGTGCGTGTTCACGCTTACGTACCTAAAATTTTGTATTTATGCATGTTTTTATTTCTCCCGGAGCTGATTAGATTTTGGAATAAATTCAGCGTCCACGAGGGTGATTTTTGGTTTTTATCGAATATTTCTGAAGCAAATGTATATTTGAAAGATGCACAAATACCAATATACAGGGTGTTTCAAAAAAAGGTGTCCCTGTTGCTGGGATAGGTAGAACACTGAAAATTAAGTTGGGTTTGCTTAGTAAAGATTTTCGAAACGGCATCCGTATTAAATATACAGGGTTATAAAAAAATATATTATACCCATTTTTTATGATTATGTTGAAACTACTGGCAACATTGTAATGAAATTTTATATGAATGTGTTTTGGAGGCTGACACATCCCATGAATTTATTTTTATATCTAGCTCTCATAGAGGGCGCTAGTTACACGGTTCCTAACGAGTAGTTTTAAACATAACTTTTTTGAGGTTAGATTTTCTAGTCCAAATTTTAAGTAAACTTAAGCATCATTCAATTTTAGACCAAAATGTGAATTTTTGGTAACACTCGATACTGCGTGCCGTTTTCGGAATACTTTGATTTGTAGATGATGGATCAGAAACTAATGCTGGTATAAAGTAAGTATTCTTATTAAAAACCAAAAACAATAACATTATTCTAAGGCTAACGTTATTAATTAAATAAAGAATCACAATAAGAAAATTAAAATAAATTTGACTGAAAACATGAAATATTCAGTTAGTTAGAATATGTGTTCAAAATGTCATCAGTTAACCATGGAAAACTGACATTTATTGATGGTTAAGACGCTTCCAAAACACATTCATACAAAACTTCATTACAATGTTGCCGGTACTTTCGACATAATGGTAAAACCCTGCATCTTGAATACGGATGCCATTTCAAAAATGTTGTACTAAGCAAACCCAACTTATTTTTCAGTGTTCTACCTATCCTAGCAACAGGGACACCTTTTTTAAACACCCTGTAGAGTCCTTAATCACCTAGATTAATTATGTTTTATGCATTTTTTTGATACGACCCATAATTTAGCGGCGAAAGAATTCACAAAATTAAATTATTTCATTTCCTTGAATTTCCATTTTGTAGGTTGGAAGGCCGTGTTTTATTCCATACCAGATATTTATAGAATCGGGCGGCTTTGGAATTTCTATTTGAAGTTAGTATCTATATGTCTATTAAGCTGCATATGACATGAAGTTTTAAACATCCATCTTACATAGCTTATTCTTTTTGTTTTCACAATGTTGCCTATTTTTGTTATGAATGCATTATAAAGAGGTTGCATAATTATCCTAACAAATTATTATTAAAATTACTCCATGTCTATCAATTTCCACTTTGTAGGTTGGAAGATCACACACCAGGTACCTTAATCTAGTCTATAATGTAACTCACAGGAAAAGATCATGCTTCCGACATCAGAATTGTGTGGTTGCTCTTTCTGTTAATGCAATAGAACAGACATATATTTTTTTTACGTCCATTTTGTAGTTCTCTACCTACATTTTGATCGAATTATTATTGAAATAATGAGTGATAACACGTTTAGAAATTAGAGAAAGAGCGACAAATGCAATTAATGATATACTACCGAAAAAGTCCAAGAGAACCTATGAAAAATTATTTACCTACACTTTTTAAGAACTGGAGAAACACCGAAAAGATGTTATCGCTCTCCGAGGATGTGTTAATAGTTTATTTTGAAGAATTACAACAAAACATGAAACTTTCAATTGTATGGATGCATTACTCAATTATAAAATCTGTAGGTATTAAATATTAAGCATAACGTTGACATATCTAAATATCATAAGTTGCATGCTCTGTTAAAACGTAAATCCGAAGGATTTATAGGCAAAAATTCAAAAACCTTCTCACCCGATGAAATTAAGAGGTTTTGGACGAAGCACCTGATAATAAGTTCCTTTTTTCAAAAGTAAGTACATACCTAATTTAGTTATGATTACAGCGGATTGTTACTCGAACAGTTCGAGTAACTCGTAGCAGGAGCAGACAGTTACCAACCTGAGCTATACATACACACACACATATATATATATATATATATATATATATATATATATATATATATATATATATATATATATATATATATAATATATATATATAGCTTTATTTTAATTGTAGGTAGCAATGATATTCGCAGCCATGGAGCATGCCGTAAACATGAACTCAACGATTTGAGTCGAAAATATTAAAGATACAAAGGAAATATTAATCGCCAATACAGTCGAGACTAAAACAAAAGTAGAAAGAGCATTTGCAAATACTACAAAATTTGCAAACAACATACTAATCTTCGACCGGAAATCTGCCCTAATCGATATCTTTTGTCAACTACAACAATGGATAATAACTGTGCAAAACATTGGCATCAATAAATTTGGAAACTTGGGCAAACAAATTGCAATATATTTAGGACTCCCAAATGCGAAATTTGTACACAGGACACTGTTTTCGAAGAACGTCTGCAACCGTATTAGTGGAAGGCGGTAGTGATATCACTACTTTAAGGAGACATGGTGCTTGGAAATACACGACGGAAGCTGAGAACTATTTTGAAAACAGTGTGCACAATAAAATAAACATTTCAAATAAAATTTTGAATTCTATCAAAAATAGTAAGACCAAATCAACATTAACATGCCCTCCAGTTCAAATTCGACAACCATTCGTACAGGAACCTTCAAATAAATTTTACAAATTACACTATGTATATTTACAAAAAAAGATTCACTTATTAATATGTTATAAAAAACTCCTTTTCATTTATGATAATATGTAATATTCAAAAAATTATTTGTTTCGTTTATTCATTTATGTCGTAGAAAAAATAGTATATGCAACTTTCATCTAATAGCCATTAATACAGTCGCATGTTATATGCAAAACCGCCTACGGCTCGTTTCGTATCCTACAACATACTCGTTTGTTAATGACCATCATTACATGATCGTTGCATAATATACTATTATAGTTTATATAGTTTATTGTTATACTATAATAGACAATTTTTTTTCTGTACTGTATTATATAACTTAATTTTCAGGAAACAATTTGTCGTAGGGTAAAACGTCAAATACAGAATGAGCAATACGATGCATAACATCTGAGTACATATCTTGATACCCTTTTCTATTATCCGTAAGCAGGTCTGTCCATTTATCGTTCATTAATCTTGTTAACTCTTTACTGACCTCGAAGTTCTCTGATTCAAATCCAATTTTAAATTCACCCAATTTCAGAAGATCAATCTCTGTGTCTCTAATGTTAACATAAGCTAGATTATCCTTTTGAACTATGTCTCCTGTTAGCTTGAGATAATAAAGAAGGTCCGCTAAAACAGTGTCAAAATAATTATGCTGCCCTTTATAGTATGTGGTTACTTACTGTATTTATACCATATTTTCCCTTTAGAAGTGACATCTACTCCATCCAAGATAGCATTTTGGTAGTCGTAGTTACCATTCACTAGTACCTTTGGTGCAAAACATTCTATGTATATGAAAAATTTTTCATCATTAATTTTTAAGCTAAAAAAAATTTTAAAGATAAAATGTAGTGTGTAGCTATGTTCACCTATTATGCCGCTTATAAGCAGTTAAAAAACACTTTGATAGTTTCTACTCTATATAACAAGGCATCTTATAAAAAGAACCCTAAACTTCGATACTTGCTCTTTTGTTAGTATTCCTTCAAGTGCGTTTATCTAGATACAAAATGTAAAATTTCGAGGAAATTTGGAGAAAATACTAATTCTGACAATTTGCAAGAATATGATATATGACTCGTGGTGTAAAAATCGACGTGTGTGGCTTATGTCTCATTCAGAAAAGAAGTATTAGATTGCCACATAAATGTCATTTTTGCTACTAACAGTAGCGTACCGTGGGTGGGGCGATAGGGGTGTCCGCCCCAGTGCCCGCATCGGCGTAGGCCACCAAATATGAAAACATGAAATACTTTATTTTATGTCCTAAATAATAAAAATTCGACCCAGGCCCCACGTCGGTATAGGCCCCATATATTTGTTCTAAATAATAAAATACTTTCAATCGTGAAAACATTTTATATTCGTATAGTTATTTACGAATTGAGCTTACGTTAGGTGAAACATTTTAGTGTCTGCGCGCCATGATAATGAGCATTTACCGTGACCACCAATAGCATCAGCTATTTCAGGAGCTCTCAACCACGCTACCACCCCTTCGCCGCTAGAAACAAATCGACTCGCCCGCCTTGGCCGACGTGGACTTATACTAGTTCACAATAGTTCAGGCCGCTTGGAGCAAGCGTATAGTTGTGTATGATGCTATGTGTTTATGTGGTTGTGGTTCTCTGTCACCAATACTTGGTAGTAACGAGAGTATTAAGTTTCGTCCTCACGGTGTCACCTCGTTCATGGTAAGCTTCTCTCTATTTATTTATTTTATTCTAAGAGATGATTACGAGTAGAAAGCCTATGGTGAGTGTAGAGGTTAGTTACCATGTAGCGTATGTATAATTTTATTTCTCACGTCTTTATATATTTAAACCAGATAATGTACCTGTTCCACACATAAGCGTGCACAGAGTTCGTTCACTGTGGGTGCCACTACCGGAACGTGTGCCCCACCGCCCATCTGGTTAGAAATAATAACTTCATTATATTGCCAAATGTTATAAATTACTAATTCAATAGTTTCTCTTCCTGAACACAAAAATATGCTAAAATGATCAGTTCACTGTAATAAATCAATGTGCATATATTAGAAGTGAAAGAGCGAGATGACTTTTATGTGCGAATTCGATTTGCGCGTTTTTCACTCTTGGTTGGTCGTGTCTGATTGCTCCTTAGTTGTTAACGTTCCTCGATGTTGTTAATGTGCACGATGTGCTAATTAATATATAGAGTGGTTAAATATTTTAATTTAAAATTAAAATAATTTAAAAGCGCATTTAACGAATAGTATATACCGAAGTTCTGGGTAAGCATTTTATAATATTATTAATACTTTTTCAGTTAAGCAACCTGGTGATAACATGAAACGAAATTATCCCAGTGGATGGGAAACGAAGAAAAGACAAAAAGCTAAGGAACAAGAAACACAGCGTTTGTCGTATTCACTGCTGAAATTTACTCAAAGGGCATCATCCCAAGCAATCAATAAAGCAGGGCCACCAGAAGGTCCAAAACCTATAGAAAGTTCAAGTACAAGCTATTATCAACGAATCAATGCCATAAGCAATCAAGAAAAAGGAGAAGAAAGAGAAAGGGACGAAGAAAAGGGAGAATAAGGAAGAGAAAGGGAAGAAAATGAAGAAGACAAAACTCTGATACGTTCTGAAGCAGAGTCGGATCTATCAGAAGAATTGGAAGGTTTATCATTAAATTTTGATGCTTGGAATTGGCACATTCCAGTGTCAGATGTTCTTAGGACCGACATTATTAGACGAGGCAGTGCAAATTACCAAAATTCGGATGCACCATTTGAGTCAATTCAGAAACCGGGAGAAAATCCAAAAGGCCAAACCTGGTAGTTGACCAAAAAATGGTTTTATAAGCAGCTTCACAGGGGAGAAAAAATTTTGAGGAAATGGATGGTTTATTCTCATGATAAGAAATCGCTGTTTTGCTTTTGTTGCAAGCTCTTCGATATAAACGATAAAAACATAACGATATCCAGTTTCATCACAGTGAAATTGAATCCTAAAGCGTTAAACCACGAAAGCCCCGATATCCATATTTCTAACTAAGAGAAATGGAAAACGCTTGAAGCAAGCCTTCGTCAAAACAAAACCACCGAAGCTGCTTACTAAAATATTATGTAAAGAGAGAGGAAGAAATGGAGGGACATTTTACATCGGTTGTTAGATATTACACTTTATTTGGCTAAGCAGAATTTCTTTTAGAGGTCACAGAGAAGACATTCACTCTGGAAATCGTGGTAATATCTTAGAACTAGTAAGCCTTCTTTCACATCATGACCCTATTTTGAAAGAGCACAGTATCCGGTTTCGACAATCTTGGCAAACCGGAATGATTCGTCACCTACCTATCGCCAGCAGTGCAAAATGAATTTATTTTTCTGTTGGGCAATACTGTAAAAAAAGAGGTAATCTCTTAAATCAAGAAAGCAAAGCACTAATGAATATCTGACACCGAACAGATGAGTCAAGTTGTGAGATATGTTAAAAACAAGAAAGTAGAGGTAAAAGAATCATTTCTGGGTTTCATCCTCCTTAGTGGGAAAAGGCAACCGGAATTACACAAGAGATACTTCAGTCGCTTAAAAGGTTATGACAAGGCTACAACCATGGCAGGCATTCACACCGAGTGCAAACGAGGATTAAAGAACTACATCCAAAAGCGGTTTTTGTCACGTTCCAACCACTCTCTAAATTTGTGTGGGGTACACGCTTTTGGAAGTGTTTCTGTTTGTATAAAAAATTTTGGAACTTTGAGAAGTGTGTGCAAGATGTTTTCGTATTCAACCCATAGATGGGATGTTCTAAAAGAAGTTGTAGAGGTGACTGTGAAACTAGGTGGAGTACTCAGCATGATGCAATCCTTAAAATTTTGGAAACATTGGTTGATGCTGTTGACAAGTTGTGTGATGCTTCCGTAAATCTAAATACGAGAGGGGCAGCGGAGGTGTGGATGACAAACATTTGTAATTTCAATTTTCTTTGCTTCTTGTACTTATGAGACCACATTTTATCTGAAGTGAACCATGCACAAAAATACCTCAAAATCAAAGGTATTAGTTTGGAAAAAATGTGTATTGAAGCTGAGAAGCTTGCAAATGTTCTTAGAAGAGAGTCGGGAAGAACTGGTCCAAAAAGCCTTAGAATATGCAACCACAACTTGTGCTAAATTGGACATTGATACCAAAAAGCAGAAATCGCACACGAATTAAAAAGATGATGCCAGGAGAAAAACTAACGATGCAGGTTTGAGTCCACAACGAGAAGTGAAGCGTGCTATCTTAGGGTGCATTGAAAACTTTCATGTAGAGCTAGAAAGAGACTAACATCAATGAACAATGTAAGTGAACAATTTGCTGTTGTACTCTCAGAAAATCTTGTAAATGGAAGTTATATAAAGATAGTAACATATATACATCAGTTCACAAATACTTTCAGTGATTTAGAGCAAGAAGAAATGTTATCAGAAGTGAAAAGGCTAAGAAGATATCTGAAGGCTTCTGGAATAAAAAATTAATGATGCAGCCTCATGGACATCATTGCAAATGCTTAAGTTTATTATTGAAATGGACTTTCGTGAATCGTTACCAAACATAACTATTTCTTACTATTTTTGTGTCCGTAGCTTCTTGTGAGAAGAGTTTTTCAAAACTAAAATTAATTAAAAACTATCTCCATTTTACAATCAGCCAGTCTCGTTTGACAAGCTTGGCTATATTATCAATTGAAAATGAGATTGCATAGTATGTAAATTTTGATGATTTAATCCAACCATTTTCTAAAGTTAAGGCTCGTAAAAAAAACATTTTAATATGTTTCTTGGTTTACCCTTCTGTGAAGTTTGCGTGAGCATTTTTTCTCATTGCTGTACAACACTGTATTAAGTAATTATACAATAAAATATAAAGTTTTATACCTGTTGACATTTGTGTACATATATATATATATATATATATATATATATATATATATATATATATATATATATATATATATATATATATATATATATATATATATATATATATATGTACAAAACATATACAGGCCCCAACTGTGTCATTACGCAAGTGGTTACTAACAATCTAATATTATTTACGGACTAATTTGATTAAAAAATCACAAAATAGTGATAAATTATCTGAACTGAGCTTTGGACTTTCCTAGATTTGTTTAATATTAAAGCGTTGTTATACTTACTTAACCTTTTCAATTGTAATAGTGGTTTGATTATGCATTTTCATATCTGAATAAATTTGATCAAATGAAAGAACGTTTCCTTTTGGAACGGTACTTGGTTGAATTGAAATCGGTTCAATTGCTGGAATACCAAGAGATTCAATCCCTGAAATTAGTTAAAACATAAATTAAATAAAAAGTACACCTTTAAAATGTACGTACCATTGGAAAAGAGTACCAGTCCATTCTGTATTGCCGATTTTAAGCAGTCATCGATGTGTACATCATTTCGTTTGCATGTTTGAAGTTTTCCTAGAAATAATATTGGAATAATAATATTAGAAGCAACATGTGTAAGATATCCGTTCATATTAGGTTATCTAAGTGCATAGAAAATTTTGTAAATTACCAAGTAACATAGAAGTAATTACCTAATAAACCCTCTTCACTGTAAGCTAACGTGAAAATTATCCAAAGAGGAACCAAGCGAATCATCCTTTGCTGGACTATAGATTACACTTAAACCTAAAAAGAATAGAAAAAATAAACACTAGCTTTGATATTGATAATTTACATAAATTGCAGTTAATACAAAAATGTAGTAGGAAAGATTTAATACATAAGACGGGTTAACTGTAGTAGTGCGGTTGTTATATACTATACAACATATTAGGCAAGAGAGATAAAATCTTACTTAATGTTGCAAAAGTGTGATGTTTACTGCAGTTAGGACTATTTCGAATAAAAAGCCAAGCAAGGTCTATGAATTTAAAAACAATAAGTCAAAGTAAAATATTCATGTTTTTTAAAACTAGATTTTGAAATAAATAAATGGTGTTGATCTATAAAAACGTAAGACGGAACTATTGTTCCTTAGCCTTTTCTTTTTAATATAAATGGGTAATAAATTACTTTTTATTTTTATACATACAGGGTGTCCCAATAGTCTGATAAAGTTTTTTTTATAGCGTTATTATAGTAGATACGAAAAAATTATAAAAGCACAATTGTTAAGCATCTCAAGGTGCATAACCCAAAATTATTTATAAATACACAGGGTACTCCATAACTTCAAACCTATCCAAACAAACCTTTTTTTAAATGGCATCACATATTATTTATTTTATATTTGAACTCGGCTCGTTGTTACAAATCTACTGATATGATATTTGATTGAGTATAACTTTAAGGTTAAAATCGTCATGAATTCAGGACACAGATTTTTTGTAAGTGAAGTTTACCAGGAAGCCACTAAATAACCATTTCATTTTAATTTTCATTTCGTACCTAACTTTGACGGTTTCTGAGATATTTTCCTTTTATTAACAAAATCCAGTTTATTATCTAATTTTTGATTTTATACATACAGGGTGTCCCAATAGTGCGGTAAAGTTCTTTTATAACGTTATTATAATAGATACGAAAAAATTATAAAAGCACAATTGTTAAGCATCTCAAGTACATAATCCAAAATTGTTTATAAATATATAGGTACTCCATAACTTCAAACCTATCCAAACAAACCTTTTTTTAAATGGCATCACATATTATTTATTTTATATTTGAACTCGGCTCGTTGTTACAAATCTCCTGATATGATGATTGATTGAGTATAACCTTAAGGTTAAAATCGCCAGGACCCTGTATCTTTTCTTGTGTAATCAATTTTCTGTATTTTATGACAAATATTATTTTTTGTAAGTAAGTGAAGTTTACCAGATCAATTACGTTTCGCAATTATTATACTTTGCGAGCGACTCAAAACGCAAATTTGTACCTTTCTCACTTAACTTAAATAGAACACCCTATATTTTTTGTGCTCTCTAGGAAGCCACTAAATAACCATTTCATTTTAATTAACATTTCCCTACATGTAACTTCGACGATTTCTGAGATATTTTCCTTTTAATAACAAAATCCAGTTTTTTTATTTAATTTTTGATTTTATCAAGTTAGCTATAAATTACACGATCTGTTTTGGAAAAAATCAATAAATTGTTTTTTTAATCTTTTCCTATTTTACTTTAAAATACTTAATTTGAAATTGTAAGAATATATGTAGTATAAATACTTTTATTAGAAAAAACTACAATGGATTGTCATTTCATCATAATTTGAATTATAAGTGCTATTTTTTGTTAAGTGTGGCTTTAGTAATAAACAGATTATAAAATTAAATTTAATTTGAATAGAACTAGTACTAACAGAAACACTTTAACAAATAATACTAAAAAATAAAAAAAACCATATGAAAACTTTTAGCACAAATGTTCAAAATGACGTCCATTGACATCGATACAATGTTGTAGTCTTTTTTCAAAAGATCGTTTCACATTTTGAAGCATATGAACATTAATAGTTTGAACCACGTCTCGTATTCATTGCTTCATGTCTTGCTGCGTTGTCGGTGGAATTTTATACACTTCATTTTTAGTGTAACCACACATAAAAAAATCAATTTTAGAAAGTCCCGGTGATCTAGGAGGCCAGCTAAATGGTTCGCCCCTTCCTATCCATGTCTTCGGAAACATGTTGTTCAGGTAGTTGTGAATTGGAGCGGTATGAGGAACTGGTTACGGGACATGTGGTCCTACTATATAGTCACCTATAATACCGCCCAATCGTGTTTGGCTGCATGTTACAAAACGATAAGGATTAGTTGTTGAATAATAATGAACACTGTGTCTGTTGACACACCCATTTCTATGGAAAGTGGCTTCGTCACCAAATAATACAAAATGAAAAAAGTCAATTTGTCGATGAACCTTGTCTTGAGCCTATTAAAAAAAGTTTATTCTTCGTTGATAATCCTCATCTCATAATTACTGGTGGAGTTGAATACGATAAGGACGCATATTGTGTCTTCTGAGAATTCTATGCACAGAACTCTTACATCAAAATCCATTGCTATTTGACGGACACCGATATGAGGATCTGATCTTCTGTAACTTTCAAAAGCACATTACCTTCATTAGTTTGATTTAATGCAGAGTTTTCTCTTTCCCTTTTTTCGTAAACAACATTACTTCTACGTTTAAATCTTCAATTAATTTTTCGAACAATTTTTTCGGTTCCCTGCAGTCAAGAAATCGATGTTTATAGATTCTCGTTGCAAGTAGGATATTTTCGCCACTTGCACCAAATACTTGGACGATATTAATCATTTCATTTATTGGAAAGTTCATTGGGAAACTAAGCAGTTCAGAACAACACAACAAAACTTTAGACTGACAATAATTCTAATTGTCAACGTCTTTATGACTGTCTACCTATCTGTCTATCTGTCTATCTGTCTATCTGTCTATCTGTCTATCTGTCTATCTGTCTATCTGTCTATCTGTCTATCTGTCTATCTGTCTATCTGTCTATCTGTCTATCTGTCTATCTTTCTATCTGTCTATCTGTCTATCTGTCTATCTGTCTATCTGTCTATCTGTCTATCTGTCTATCTGTCTATCTGTCTATCTGTCTATCTGTCTATCTGTCTATCTGTCTATCTGTCTATCTGTCTATCTGTCTATCTGTCTATCTGTCTATCTGTCTATCTGTCTATCTGTCTATCTGTCTATCTGTCTATCTGTCTATCTGTCTATCTGTCTATCTGTCTATCTGTCTATCTGTCTATCTGTCTATCTGTCTATCTGTCTATCTGTCTATCTGTCTATCTGTCTATCTGTCTATCTGTCTATCTGTCTATCTGTCTATCTGTCTATCTGTCTATCTGTCTATCTGTCTATCTGTCTATCTGTCTATCTGTCTATCTGTCTATCTGTCTATCTGTCTATCTGTCTATCTGTCTATCTGTCTATCTGTCTATCTGTCTATCTGTCTATCTGTCACTCTGTCTATCTGTCTATCTGTCTATCTGTCTATCTGTCTATCTGTCTATCTGTCTATCTGTCTATCTGTCTATCTGTCTATCTGTCTATCTGTCTGTCTATCTGTCTATCTGTCTATCTGTCTATCTGTCTATCTGTCTATCTGTCTATCTGTCTATCTGTCTATCTGTCTATCTGTCTATCTGTCTATCTGTCTATCTGTCTATCTGTCTATCTGTCTATCTGTCTATCTGTCTATCTGTCTATCTGTCTATCTGTCTCTATCTTCTCTCTTCTTTTCTTCTTCTTCTTATCGTCTATCTGTCATATCTGTCTTCTGTCTGTCATCTGTCTGTCTATCTGTCTATCTTCTTCTTCTATCTGTCGTCTAATCTGTCTATTTTGCTATCTGTCTATCTGTCTATCTGTCTATGTCTATCTGTCTATTGTATCTGCACTGTCTATCTGTCTATCTGTCTTGCTATCGATCTGTCTGTCTATCGTCAGTCTTCATCTGTCTTCGTCATATCTGTCTATCTGTCTATCTGTCTATCTATCTACTGTGTACTTATCTGTTAGTCTGTCATCCATCTGTCTATCTGTCTATCTGTCTATTTCTGTTATCTGTCTATCTGTCTATCTGTCTATCTGTCTTCTGTATATTTTTCTATCTGTCTATCGTTATCTGTCTTTCTTTTCTGTCTATCTGTTTCCTAAACACTTCTGTCTATTGTCATCTTCAGTTTCGTTATCTGGTCATCTGTCACTGATCTGTCATCTGTCTATCTTTCGTTATCTGTCTATTGTCTATCTGTCTAATGCTCATCTTCATTCTCTCTATCTGTCTATCATCGTATCTGCTATCTGTCTATCTGTCTATCTGTCTATCTGTCTATCTGTCTATGTCTTTGTCTATGATTCTCTAATGTCTTGTCTATCTGTCTATCTGTCATCGTTCTATCTGTCTTGTCATCGTGAGATCTGTGCTATCGTATTTCCAGTGTCTATCTGTCTTCTCCTGTCTTCTGAAACATTGTTCTATCTTCTTTCATCTGTCTATCTGCTATCTGCATCTGTCAATCTGTCTATCTGCTATCTCATCGTACCCATCCTTCCATCTCATCTCACCTGATTCTATCCTATTCCATTCTGCATTGTTCTCGTCCTCTTCGATCGCTATCGATTTTCTACTTTATTTCAATAATAGAGCATGTAAATTTGTTCAGACTACACGTACACACTATTGTTATCTTTTTTCATCGTACAACGTTATGATTCTGAAATTTCTAAAGTTCCTATACCAAAACTTCATTGTAGTCTACTCCTCTTTGATCAGGTTTGTCAAATCTCATGCACACTGCAACGTCTTCCAACGCTTTGCACGCATCGGTTAACTTCACATTGATCACTATGTATCCTTGAACCGACTCGTTACCTAGACTAGTTATCCTATGCTCTGTCAAGTACCAGTCTATTGTATCTGCTATTCTATCTGTCTATCTGTCTATCTGTCTATCTGTCTCATCTGTTATCTGTCTATCTGTTCTATCTGTCTATCTGTCTGTCTATGACTGATCTATCTGTCTATCTGTCTATCTGTCTATCTGTCTATCTGTCTATCTGTCTATCTGTCTATCTGTCTATCTGTCTATCTGTCTATCTGTCTATCTGTCTATCTGTCTATCTGTCTATCTGTCTATCTGTCTATCTGTCTATCTGTCTATCTGTCTATCTGTCTATCTGTCTATCTGTCTATCTGTCTATCTGTCTATCTGTCTATCTGTCTATCTGTCTATCTGTCTATCTTCTGTCTATCTGTCTATCTGTCTATCTGTCTATCTGTCTATCTGTCTATCTGTCTACTTCTGTATCTATCTGTCTATCTGTCATCTGTCTATCTGTCTATCTGTCTATCTGTCTATCTGTCTATCTGTCTATCTGTCTATCTGTCTATCTGTCTATCTGTCTATCTGTCTATCTGTCTATCTGTCTATCTGTCTATCTGTCTATCTGTCTATCTGTCTATCTGTCTATCTGTCTATCTGTCTATCTGTCTATCTGTTTATCTGTCTATCTGTCTATCTGTCTATCTGTCTATCTGTCTATCTGTCTATCTGTCTATCTGTCTATCTGTCTATTTCCTATCTGTCTATCTGTCTATCTGTCTATCTGTCTATCTGTCTATCTCTATCTGTCTATCTGTCTATCTGTCTATCTGTCTATCTGTCTATCTGTCTATCTGTCTATCTGTCTATCTGTCTATCTGTCTATCTGTCTATCTGTTACGACTCATCGTACACTTTTATTATCTTTGTTCTCTACATGTTATGTATCTGATTCTAATTCATCTTCACTCACTTCTGTTATGTACGTACTCACTTTATCGTTTTCGATCTCACGTCACGTCACGATTACTGTCACGCATTCTTCTACCGCTCGTTACTGCACTTTACACTGTTTTCCTTGCACGTCATCGTTTTCTAGCTATTGTCATCTATCTGTCAGTACGTCTATTGTCACTGCTATTGTTCTTATCGCTTGCTTCGCACTTACACTGCTATCTTATGTCTACTGTCTACTGTTGATCGTTATCATTGTCTATGCTATCTGCATCTGTCATTGCACGTTTATGATGTATGTTTGCTATCAAATCGTTCGAAACCTTCTCTTATTCATTGTTATTTTTTACTTTACGTAAGCACGACTTAATCTTCACGAATATTTACTATATTGTATTGTGATTTCAGCTATGAATTGTGCACATCTGCTTCGCTAGTTCTTGATGTATCTGTTATGTCTATCTTATTACATTGAATTTTCTCACTGGGTTCTCATTGTTCGCCTAAATTCATCATCCTATGTTGAATTGCATTGTCTTTGCATGCATTGTATCGCTTTATGCCAAGGTCTCATCGCACTTTACCCTGTTACTTTTCATATGTTAATTTCCTGTTATACTATTGACGTCATCGTATTCTGTCTATCTGTCTATCTGGATCTTCGTACTGTCTATCTGTCTATCTGTATCTGTCTATCTGTCTATCTGTCTATCTGTCTATCTGTCTATCTGTCTATCTGTCTATCTGTCTACTCTGTTATCTGTCTTCTGTCTATCTGTCTATCTGTCTCTTCTATCTGTCTATACTGCTGATCTGTCTATCTGTCTATCTGTCATGTCTATTTTAAATCTGTCTATCTGTCTATCTGTCTATCTGTCTATCTGTCTATCTGTCTATCTGTCTATCTGTCTCTGTCTATCTGTCATGTCTATCTTCGTTATCTGTCTATTTTATTAGTCTATCTAACTTTGGTCCAAACTGTCTATCTGTCTATCATCTATCTGTCTATCTGTCTATCTGTCTATCTGTCTATGTAAACGTATCTAATCTACTAATCTGTCTATCTGTCTATCTGTCTATCTGTCTATCTGTCTATCTGTCTATCTGTCATTGTCTTCTATCTGTCTATCTGTCTATCTTCTTCTTCAATCTGTCTATCTGTCTATCGTTATATCTGTAACTATCTGTCTATCTGTCTATCTGGTCTATCTTAGTCTATCTGTCTATCTGTCTATCTGTCTATCTGTCTATCTGTATTTCTATCTATCTATCTGTCTATCTGTCTATCTGTTGTCTATCTGATCTGTTATCTGCATCTGTCTATCTGTCTATCTGTCATCTGTCTATCTGTCTATCTGTCTGTCTCTATCTGTCTATCTGTCTAATGCTGTCTATCTGTCTATCTGTCTATCTGTCATTGTCTATCTGTCTATCTGTCTATCTGTCTATCTGTCTCAGTATCTGTCTATCTAGTCATCTGTCTATCTGTCTATCTGTCTATCTGTCTATCTGTTATCTTTCTATTGTCTATCTGTCTATCTGTCTATTTATCTGTCTATCTCTTCTTCTATTCTATCTTCTATCTGTCTATCTGTATCTGTCTTCTGTCTATCTGTCTATCTGTCTATCTGTCTATTCTATCTTCCTTATCTGTCTATCTGTCTATCTGTCTATCTGTCTCTGTCTATCTGTCTATCTGTCTATCTGTCATCTGTCTATTGTCTTCTTCATCTGTCTATCCTTCTGTCTATCTGTTATCTGTCTATCTGTCAATTATTTTCATCTGTTTTATCTCTTCTGCTATGCTTCTTCTTCTATCTGTCTATCTGTCTATCTGTCTATCTGTCTATCTGTCTATCTGTCTATCTGTCTATCTGTCTATCTGTCTATCTGTCTATCTGTCTATCTGTCTTTCTTTAGTCTATGGTTATTTGGTAAACTATGTATTTGTCATCTAGTTATCAGTTTAATCTTGTCTAAATACGTCTCGTTCGTCTATCTGTCTATCTGTCTATCCATTTAAAAACTTCATTCATTGTCTAACTTTTCCTGTCTATCTGTCTATCTGTTTACGTCTATCTGTCTATCTGTCTGATTGTCTTTGGATCTTCGTAATTTTTATCGTTTTTCTAAATCTTCGTCGTCATTCTGTATCTGTACATTGTCTATCGCTTACTATCTTATTGTCGATACACTGTGATCTGTATGCCCATATCGGATATCTGTCATCTGTCTATCTGTCTATAACTGTCTGCATCAACTGTCTATCGTCTTCGTGATAAACTGGTATCGAATCTGTCTCGTTTATGCTGCTGTCAAATCATCTGTTACTGTCTATCTGTCATCTGTCTTAGAAACTGTCTATCTGTCTATCTGTCTATCTAGTCGTTATCTGTCATCTGTTCTGTCATCTGTAAAATATATGTTAAATGCTTGTCTATCGTCAACGTTATGTATTTCTAATGTCTAACAAATTGCCTATGGTCCCTGTACTATCGTTCTATCTGTCTATCTGTTCATTGTCATCTGTCTATCGTATCGTATTGAAAACGTCGATCTCTGCGTTACTGGAGTTATCTGTCTAATGATTTGTTGATCCTATTACATATCTGTCTACTGTATTGGTATCTTTGTCTATCTGTCTATCGTCTATCTGTCTATCTCGTCATCTGCACATCTATCTGTTTCTGTATCTCATCGTTCTTCTGCTATCTATCTATCTTGTACTTCCTATCGTATCTTCATCTATCTATCTGTCTATCTGTACTATCATCTGCATCTGTCTATCTGTCTATCTACAGTTTATCTGTCATATCTGTCTATCTGTCTATCTGTCTACGTCCTTCTTGTCTATCTGTCTACATCGTTGTCTATCATGTCTATCTGTTCATCTGTCTATCTGTCTATCTGTCTATCTGTCTATCTCTATCTGTCTATCTGTCTATCTGTCTATTCATCTATCTGTCTATCTGTCATCTGTCTATCTGTCTATCTGTCTATCTGTCTATCTGTCTATCTGTCTATCTGTCTATCTGTCTATCTGTCTATCTGTCTATCTGTCTATCTGTCTATCTGTCTAGTCTGTCTATCTGTCATCTGTCTATCTCTATCGTCTATCTGTCTATCTGTCTATCTGTCTATCTGTCTATCTGTCTATCTGTCATCTGTCATCTGTCTATCTGTCTATCTGTTAACTGTTATCTGTCTATCTGTCTATCTGTCTATCTGTCTATCTGTCTATCTGTTATCTGTCTATCTGTCTATCTGTCTTCTGTCTATCTGTACTATCAGTCTATCTGTCTATCTGTCTATCTAGTCTACTGTCATCTGTCTATCTGTCTAGTCTGTCATCTGTCTATCTGTCTATCTGTCTATCTGATCTATCTTCTATCTTCATCTGTCTATTACTTTATCTTCTGTCTGTCTTCGTACTTCATTCTATCTGTCATGTCTATCTGTCTATACTTTTCTGCATTATTGTCTTCTGTCTATCTTCTATCTGTCTATCTGTCTATCTGTCTATCTGTCTATCTGTCTATCTGTCTATTCTTTGTCTGATCCTGTCTATCTGTCTATCTGTCTATCTGTCTATCTGTCTATCTGTTATCTGTCTATCTGTCTATCTGTCTATCTGTCTATCTCTGTCTATCTGTCTATCTGTCTATCTGTCTATCTGTCTATCTGTCTATCTGTCTATCTGTCTATCTGTCTATCTGTCTATCTGTCTATCTGTCTATCTGTCTATCTGTCTATCTGTCTATCTGTCTATCTGTCTATCTGCTTCATCTGTCTATCTGTCTATCTTCTATCTGTCTATCTGTCTATCTGTCTATCTGTCTATCTGCATATCTGTCTATCTGTCTATCTGTCTATCTGTCTATCTGTCTATCTGTCTATCTGTCTATCTGTCTATCTGTCTATCTGTCTATCTGTCTATCTGTCTATCTGTCTATCTGTCTATCTGTCTATCTGTCTATCTGTCTATCTGTCTATCTGTCTATCTGTCTATCTGTCTATCTGTCTATCTGTCATCTGTCTATCTGTCTATCTGTCTATCTGTCTATCTGTCTATCTGTCTTATCTGTCTATCTGTCTATCTGTCTATCTGTCTATCTGTCTATCTGTCTATCTGTTCTATCTGTCTATCTGTCTATCTGTCTATCTGTCTATCTGTCTATCTGTCTATCTGTCTATCTGTCTATCTGTTCATCTGTCTATCTGTCTATCTGTCTATCTGTCTATCTGTCTATCTGTCTATCTGTCTTCTGTCTTTCTGTCTTCTGTCTGTCTTCTTCTGTCTGTCTTCTGTCTCTCTGTCTCTGTCTATCTGTCTATCTGTCTATCTGTCTATTGTCTGTCCGTCATCGTCTATCTGTCTATCTGTCTATCTGTCTATCTTTATCTTCTTCTGTCTATCTCATCTGTCTATCTGTCTATCTGTCTATCTGTCTATCTTTATCTGTCATCTGTCTACTATCTGTCTATCTGTCTATCTGTCTATCTGTTTTTTTTTTTTGTTTCTTTTTTTTTTTTTATTTCTATCATCTATCTGTCCATCTGTCTATCTGTCTATCTGTCTATCTGTCTATCTGTATCTATCTGTCATTATCTGTCCTGTCTCGTCTATCTGTCTAGTCTGTCTATCTGTCTATCTGTCTAGCTGTCTATCTGTATCTCTTCTTCTCTCATCTGTCTATCTGTCTATCTGATCTTTGTCTATCTGTCTATCTGTCTATCTGTCATCTGTCTATCCTGTCCTATCTGTCTATCTGTAATCTGTTATCTGTCTATCTGTCTATCTGTCGTATCATGTCTATCTGTCTATCTGTCTAATCACTGTCACTGTAGCTCATCTGTCTATCTGTCTATCTGTCATCTGTCTATCTGTCTATCTGTCTATCTGTCTATCTGTCTATCTGTCTATCTTTATCATCTGTCTATCGTGTTCTATTCTGTCTATCTGTCTATCTGTCTATCTGTCTATCTGTCTATCTGTTCATTATCTGTCTATCTGTCTACATCTGTCTATCTGTCTATCTGTCTATCTGTCTATCTGTCTATCTAGTCTATCTGTCTATCTGTCATATCTGTCTATCTGTCTATCTGTCTATCTGCTGTCTATCTGTCTATCTGTCTATCTGTCTATCTGTCTATCTGTCTATCTGTCTATCTGTCTATCTGTCTATCTGTCTATCTGCATCTATCTGTCTATCTGTCTATCTGTCTATCTGTCTATCTTCTTCTATCTGTCTATCTGTCTATCTGTCTATCTGTCTATCTGTCTATCTGTCTATCTGTCTATCTGTCTACTCTAGTCTATCTGTCTATCTGTCTATCTGTTCATCTGTCTATCTGTCTGTCTATCTGTCTATCTGTCTATCTGTCTATCTGTCTATCTGTCATCTGTCTATCTGTCTATCTGTCTATCTGTCTATCTGTCTATCTGTCTATCTGTCTATCTGTCTATCTGTCTATCTGTCTATCTGTCTATCTGTCTATCTGTCTGCATCTGTCTATCTGTCTTCTGTCTATCTGTCTGTCTATGTCTTTCTATCTGTATATTTGTCAGTTGATCTGTCTGTTTATGTAAAGCTGTCGACGCGCTCAGTCAGTTATCTGCGTCTGGTCACGTCATCTATTATTCGCCGTTTCCTAAAAGCGTAAGTAGTTATCTGTCATCTTACTACGTCTATCTCGATCACTGGAAAAGCCATTGTCAAGAGCTTGTTACGATAGTGGATACTAAATACCAATCTCTTCGATAGTTTCCAATATCATCTCCAGATGTATAATGGTGATCATAACCAATGACAGCTGCTATAACACAATTCCAGTCAGGTATAATGTTAGAAGCTATGTGTCATCGATCTGTCTTCAGATCTCCGTAATCACGACATAATTTCCGGACGATTAGTCAGCTGCAAAGTCAAGTATTATTATAGTTTTAAGGAATACATACCGTAAATGTGAGACGTTCCCATTTGATATGCGATCGTAAACAGTACCACCTGCAACTATCAAAGCATTGCTATTGAGCTGCACTGTCCTCGACGCCATCGCACACATAATGTTGTACAAGAACAGTGCGAACAATGTAATCATTTCAAACCAGCCATCGTCAATTTCTTCGTCGTCACTACCGTGCAGGTCATCGTCAGCGTCCTCCACGTAGTCCTGGACCTCCTGATTAACGTCGGTCATTTCATCTCGAACCCTGTCGAGTCAGCGTTGTCGTTCAGTACCATTTTCTGTCACGTTTTGTCTCAGGTCTAACTTTCTATCTGTATATGTTACGTGTTATATAGTTCAGTATGTCGTCCTCATCGCTCTTCTGCACAATGATTTCGTTGCAGAAGTCTGTCTGGGTATAGCGTTGCTGCAGCGTCATTGTCTAGTCATCGAATCGTAGCTGTACGGGTCCATTACCACGTCAGTCGTAGTCACCAGTGTTGATATTCGTTGCCACAACAGGATGAACATAATCACAAACTGGAAGATACTACCTGCATATCACTATCAGTATCAGTCTTCGTCGTTAAGAAGGTATATCGGTTTGTTCGTCGCGTAGTTTGTCGTCGACTACGATATCGGCATCCAGGTGATGCTCGTGCTCAGAATCCATGACTGGTCGTCATCATATATTTCGTCGTCACTGGTTTGGCAACCCACGGTAGAGGAATACGAGGAAGGATTATACGACTTCGAGCAAACCTGAGGGTGGAGTTGGTGGGAGGACGAGGAGAGGTGTTGATGACGCCAGCAGGATAATGAGTCGTATAAATGTCTCAGGCGATGGCGATCGGATGGCATCAACCTGATTGGAGTTGGTGACGATAGAGTCAGCATAAAATACTGCCTCAGGCGACGATAAGTAGTAGAAAGCACATCAACCTGAAAAAGAAAGCATGTTAGAAGTGTATCAATACCAAAAAAAAAATAATAACCTGAGGTAATTCAGTGTTGCCAGATGATGGAAGTTGATCTAGAAGAATTCATGGTAAGTAGTGGTTATTCGGTACTGTAGGTTGTACGATAGATTTCTACTCGTTTCGCTAAATATTGGTGTTTCCACTAAAACAACGTTTTCATGTTAAGACATTTTCAGGTTCAAGGTTGATCCTAGACAACATCGTCACCCGTGAGAGATCAGGTAGTAGTGCTCATCGTGTTAAGTCCTGGTTGCATTGCTGAATTTGAGGAAGAATATGCTCAACCTCTTGTCCTGTAATGCAACCGAATTCTGTATCTACTACTCAGACCTCTGGGGTGAGTCCGATGAACTGTTCGATACAATTGGGCAAATAGAAACATATCAGAAAGTATGCTCAGTCCTGTGGCTGCTGCAGACTTTTGGGTAATGATTGGTCGCTAAATCGATTATTATCTAGGGTCCTGCAGATCGATGCTACAGTTACCTGCGCCATCACCGGTGAAGGATATAGTGGAAAGCTGATAACTTCTCCCAGAGTGTGAGCCCTACTTCGCCGCGGGTTTCTGGAAAACAATTGGTTATAATCTTTCGTTTCCAGTCCAAAGTACATAGTAGATCTACTGCTGGCAGAATATGTGAGCAGCAACACTGATCGATTACCCTTCCTATCCAACTCGTACAACTACCTCAACCTGAGATATCCATATGCCATAATTCCATTCCTGGCGATATGTTACGTTGCGTCCTCGTTCGCATCGCTGGATACGATTATTTTGATAACAGTGTAATTAATCAAATAAAGTAGAAAGCAAAGGTGTAAAATAATTGTGTTACCAAAGGAACCATCAATACACGTAACACAACCCTATATGTATATACTTTTGTTACAGATCGTAACAAAGCGTTTGAATATAAATGTCTGAAAAATTTTCTGAAAGGATTCTCTACTTCGACACCAAAAACTTCATGTTGGTTGTGTCGCAAATCATACAAGGTAGCAACACGGTGCAAGCGGATACTGTCAACAACAACAGAGCAGATTCCTTTGCAAACCATCAGGGTTAACACGACACATGTGGAACACAACGTGATAGTGATTCCTTTGCGAAACCAGGACCATCAGGTTTGAACAACTCAAGGAAGCGTAAGTTAGATCAACTCAATGACTCTGTACAAAAATAGTAACACAAGTGCTGATATTGTACACTGCACTGATTGTTCAATAGATGTACCGCGGTATGCTTTTCAAGGACACCTTAAAGCAACAGGCATAAATCAAATGTAGTGCTCTCGTTGCTACTGGGGTTATTTTCGGAATGCGTTTAAACAACGGATTGTTTCGTATAGACTATCCCAAAATAGTCACACTGATGTGCAAAGGTTTATGGGGACGTGAAAGTGAATGTTTTGAAACTAATACAAATTCAGTTGCAGAAACACTTCTCCTTAAAATGTAATATTGAGTTATTTGGTTTGTACTTTTGAACAGTAGAAAGCACGGAACTTAAATCCTTTCAGACGAATGATATACTAAGTATTGGGATGGTGGTGGAAGATGTTTCAAAGCATAATGGAAATATTGGATGCCAAACAATCTGATTTCAGCATAAAAATTCTGTAAGTGTAAGTCATGAGTAGTAAGTAGTGCATTATTATATAAACATGTTGAAATTTTCTCCCACTACGGGTTCATCCTATAGAATGTCCCGTAAAATTTGCAGAAACATGCCATAGTGAATGTGAAGAATAGTGACAATTGCTGCTTTGCATGGGCTATTGTATCAGCTTTAGTACACGAAGTCTAAACAACGACAACTTCTTACCCTGATTTCAGAACGTTATTCAACTGGAATGGTGTAGAATTTCCTGTTAAGTTGACTAACATTGCAACGTTCAGTCCAACAATAATATCTCGATTAATGTTTATGGACTTGAGGATACGTATCGTGATGGTCATCGTATTCCTGAGGTAGTGGGTCCTCTCACTATACTAAAGCCAAACAATCAGTTCATGTTAATTTACTACTATTAGTCAGTAACGAAACGGATAATCAGCATTATGAATGGATAAAATTTTCTCGTTTACTTAGAGCCAAATAACCCGGCGGAATGGGCAAAATATTTTTGTGATTCATGCCTTTATTATTTTAGAACGCAGGAGCAATTAACTCGACACGGGTCTCATGACTGTAATTTCGTATACACAAAATTACCAGGCGTAATGCAAAGAAAGATGTGGAAAACATACTTGCGTTTCAAAACTATCAAAGGCAAATGTTTCTGCCATTCGTAATATATGCAGACTTTGAAGCGCTATTAGCACCGGTAGATACCACTGAACCCGATCCTGAACAACCGTTTACGATAAAGACGTGTAAACATGAGCCATACTCTTTCAGTTATTATATTAAGTGTGATGTAAACGATTTGTGGTCCAAATTAGAACTATATAGGGGGGGTTAATGCGGCGGAGATATTTATACGACGAATAGAAAGTGATGTAAAACGGATATACAATGAACATTTCAAAAATATTGTTCCAATGTTACCACTAACTGATGAACAACAGGTGATACATGAACAAAGTCGAAATTGTTATATATGCGAGAAGATTTTTATGGACGATTTTACAAATCCAAAGCTACGAGATCATTGTCCTGTCACTGGTATATATCGTGCTGCGGCACATTCAAATTGCATTTTAAACTATCAGTTACCAGCATTTATCCCAGTTTTTTTTCCATAATCTCAGTGGTTATGATGTTTACCTGTTTATCAAACAGTTAGCGAGTGAAATTGAATAAATTAACGTACTTTCCTGTTAATAGTGAAAAATATATAACGTTCGGTAAGCATATATTTGTAGATGAATTTGTCAACAGTCGCCGGCATAGAGAAAAGAGGTACATAAATTTGACACTCGTCGATAGTTGTAGGTTTATGACCACATCGTTAGATGCGCTATCTCAAAATTTGTCAGACGAGCAATGTATAGAGGTAAGGAAATATTTTAGTGATGATAATGACTTCCTTAATTAGAAGAAGGTAGTTTCCCTATGCGTACGTAGACAGTTTTACTAAATTGATGATGTTACGGTTCCATCTTATGACAAATTCTATGATAAAATTAGTGATGCAAATATCCGATGAAGAATACTGTCGCGTCCTACAGGTATGGGATCACTTTAAGTGTAATACACTCGGTGATTATGCTGATTAAATATATATATATATATATATATATATATATATATATATATATATATATATATATATATATTATATTTAAAATCAGACGTGCTGCTGTTGGCTGACGTGTTCGGAAACTTTAGCTGGCTCTGTCTGGGCGTGTATGGGTTAGAACCGGCACAGTATGTTACGCTACCCGGATTGGCGTGGGATGCTATGTTGAAATGTACTAAAGTAGAGCTAGAATTATTAACTGATATGTATATGTACCACTTTTTTAAGAAAGGTGTTCGTGGTGGAGTGAGTACTTGTATCAAGAAGACAAGTATTGCTAACAACGAGTTTGTTTCAAATTATGATCCTAATCGTCCTAAAGTCTTTTTACAGTATTTAGATGCCACGAATTTATACGGATGGAGTATGCGGCAATATCTCCCTCATGATGGGTTTATGTGGTTAACTGAAGGAGAAATTCAAAACTTTGATGCACTGAAGATTAATGATGATGCTGATATTGGGTATGTACTAGAGGTAGATACACTATCCACACCACCTGCATGATGAACACAATGAGTACCCTTTTTGCCCTAAAATGATCAGCGCACCAACTTCCAAGGAGGAGGAGAAGTTAATTCCGAACCTGCGTGATAAGACCAATTATGTTATACATTACCGATATTTAAAACAATCTATAGAACATGGTTTAATTGTTACACATATTCATAGGGTTTTACGCTTTCGTCAAAGTCCATGGCTAGTACCATACATAGACCTTAACATAGCTCTCCGAAATCAAGCAAAGGACAAATTCGAAAAGGATTCCTTTAAATGTAGGAAGAATGGTGTATTTGGTAAAACAATGGAGAATGTTGACAAAAGAAAAGTTATCAAGTTATTAACGCATTGGGAAAATAACGGTCGTCGTGTGGGTGTAGCACGGTACGTCGCAAAACCACAATTTAAAAATTTCATTCAATTCACGAACAACTTATTTGCGGTGGAATTGTCGAAACAGGTTGTTACGTATGACAAACCCGTATGTGTCGGATTTAGTATTTTGGATCTTTCAAAAATTATAATGTATCGTTTTTTTTACGAAATCTTGCGCAGTCATTACGGTAATAATGTAACATTGCTCTATACAGACACAGATTCTTTAATTGCCGAGATAACAACTGATGATGTGTATGCCCATATGCGGAATAATATTGACGAATATGACACATCCAACTATCAAAACAGTCTGCATTACAACGAATACATCCGTCGTCGGAAGAATGAAAGATGAGTATGCAGGGAAAGCGATCCACGATTTTTATGGTGCTGAATCAAAATCATATTGTTTAAAGCTTGCTGACAACGAAGTCGTTAAGAAAGCTAAAGTAGTTAAGAAAGTTGTTATTCAAAAAGTGTTGACGGAGGCAAAGCTGTTACAGAGGCATCTGATAAAATAGTAATGTGTAAAATGCTTGTGTTTCGATCAACGTTACATGATATTTATACAGAAATGTTAAACAAAATTGCCTATAGGTCCCAGGATGACAAACGGTATCGATTACGTGATACATGTTCAACATTGGCGTAGGGGCATTGGAGAATTCCCGAATTGGAAAACGTCGATCCGCTGAGCGGTTTACTGGAAGTTGTTAGGGAAATGAATTTGTATGATCCAGAAGATATACGATAGTTTGGGTACTGACACTTGGTAGCTTTAGATATATTCTCTCCATAAGGGAACTAGTACTAATATTAGTTAACGGTAATCTGCAAACCAAGGTAACATCTCAGTTTGAGTAGTCACTGCAATACCGTTCTTTGTGGACTATATATTATTATTATGTAACAATTCCTTATCGGGAGAATATATACAGAATGCACAAAATATTGTGTGATATAAAGAAATAAACATAATAAACATTTACAATTTTTTATTTAAAAAAGCGTACAGAGTTTATTGCATTACATATGTATCGTACAGATAGTATACATTAACCAGAGCGCAGTTTCATGATGATTGAGAATCATAGAAACAAACTGGTTGTAAAACAGGAAGAGCGGGATGTTCATCAAGTTCAATAACGGACTGGGACAAACAGTTTCTGATGTAATCTGCTTTCTCTCTGCCCTTGACATAGACAGAATCTGTTGGTTGAATCAATCAGTTGAGAATTCTTCGAAAGTGATGTGGCTGTGTATGCCCCTCTTCCCATTTTATACAGTGCTGGTTATGCATTAACCAAGTAGCTGAACGGCGACTCTCTGCATCTAACGTATGCCACGGGTACGGTGATTTAAAAATATAGTGAGCAATTTGTTTTCCATTAAAAATTGCGAGTTCTTTCGGTATAAAAGCTTTTGAAACTTTAAACCTTGTACATCAACCATTACGGGCACTGTATTACAATTGTCGTACTGCTTTGGTTAACGTGTTGTACGTAACTAAACGGTCATGGAGTATAACACAGTATGCGGTCGCATTGGAGGGTATGTTAACTGATATTTCGAATTCTACACGTAAAACTACAGCTTTAGAGTGTAATTCCCCTTTTTGATTTGAGCAATCTACTACTATCAATGGTGCAGCTGACGTAAATTGTGTAGGTGTGAGTAATGGTTGACCATCTCTTTAATAATATGACATTTGGAATTTCTCGAACATTTCATACAACGTAGCATAGCAATTGTTATCATAATTAACGTTTAAATTGTCATACGGATAACGGTCCGTGTTAAGAAACACGAATATTATTTAGTGCACATTTATCGATCTGCTCATATTTTGCAGAACATTATTCTCTCGCCCAGTTTGAAATCCTATAATAATGTATCTAGGTGTTTCTGTACTAGTAGATGTTTTGATTGCCCATGTATGCTTATCTATTGCTGGAACGGCGGGATATATGTGAGTTTCCCAACTTCTAAATGCGACTGGAGTATTTACATGTTTAACAATGTGCTTGGTTAACGCCAATTCCTCCGCTAATGCTGGAATGATATGCGGAACTTTCCAATATATTTTATCTATGTTAACTTTTAATGCTTCCTCAGCAGTTGTAATTACCGCGTCGTTATCAGTATTTAAATCAGAATTAAAACCAGTTCTTATCTAATGTTCAAAATCACCTTATTGTAGTCTTCAGCAAAGCCGAGTAGCAGTCGCAAAGGTATACAAACATTAACATACCCTTGTGCATTTGTTAGTGGGCTGTTTGGGGTAGGAAACCAACCGGCATTTTCATAACGAGCGAGATCATTAGACGTCAATGATACCAATACTTTCATTGTCGACGTTATTCCTACTTTAGTTACGAATCTACCACTATTCCATTCAGTTCGTATCGAATTTCACTGAATAAGAATGCGATACCATTATTAACAAACCGCGCGGTGTTAGATACAGTATCACCCTGCTTCTTGAATGGGTATCCTGATTTCGTCATTGTTTCCCAATCTCGTAGTATATGGCTGATGGGTGTGGAGTTCGGAATTTACTATCGCATTATCAACGACAACCTTTTCGTTAACGTTTAATATACTCATTGTAGTACTGTAAAACCGACATTTCCAAGAATGCTTTGTTCTGCGCCGTCAATGCTTTGATCGCTGAACGATTACTGACTCTTGCGTTTACACGCTTCAATCTTTTATAGTTCACCTTGCTCTGGTTACATGCACATGTATTATACCGCGTCACCATACTTTCTTTAAATGTAGCCCTATCGTTATGACTTACCCGTTAAAATTGATGAGATCTCCGTGTTGGTCTACTATTTTAAGTGTTATTGTTGAAATGGTAGGTGTATTGATAGGTAATTAGATGAGATGTTGAGGGGATTCGATTATTTTATATCCAGCTGGTACACTGGGGAAGAATTGATGAATTATGTGTGATGACTTACCATTTTTAAAACTGCCCCTTGTTATATTACACTCGATAATTAAGGAGTTAATTTTGATAATGCTTATAGGATTATCAGAGTTATGCACTTTTTACCTTGGTAAACAGTCTTGTTAAATCCCAGCATAGGTCCAATTGAATTTTCTACATTGAAGTTAATGTCATGGGTTGCTTTCATATTTGCTTTCATAGTATTATTATTCGCTCGTAGTAATATATCCTCTCAATTTCTTCACTGTCTCGTTAATATATTTATTCAAATCCATAATTTCGTATGATCCTGGCGGTATTGTAATTCTCTCTTTCCCAAATACAAGTTTGTTGTTCTTTGAAGTAACGTTTTGTATAGTATTGAAAGATTCAAAACTAGTCAGCCACATTACGTATTCCGCCTCATTATCAAGAAAAATCGGTGGATTAAAGGTGGCTTGCAAGATAGAGTTTTTACCGGTAAATGTAAATGTGTACGACATTACGACCACGTAACGACTACTGTCAATGAGAACGAACAGTCATATAAAAATCGTAGGACCAAATGACCACAGTTGTTTGTGTTTAAGTGTTGCACCTTGGTAAAGTTATAATCAATTATGTTTTTGCTACCATCACTTTTAAAATAGTGGAGTAATTCAAAGGGTGGTTTAATATACCCTATGCTATCAAAATATGTAATATGTCTATTACGCTTGATGTAAGCTGTCCAGTGTGTTCCCTTGTTATTTTGATTGTCCAGATTCACGATACCACATTCATTTGTATGGATCCGTGTAGGTAAAATATCTCGCATATATATATTCCTCTAAAGTAGGGATCTTTAATTGCTCAACAAATTTTGATAGCTCAATATTACTTAAGGCGTGGTGTGGTAGCTTCAGTGGGAGTTTTTTGCATACGGTTGTAAATATAAGCCTAAACCTCGTTTATATGGTTTTATATTTAAACTCTTTCCTAAAGCTTGATTCCATTGCTTGATTGTGTCGTTTGGTTTCTTCTAACGTTTTTGTCACGGATTTTGCGTCACTGCAGCAGCACCTCCACCTAAAGAACCTAAAGCTCCTAAGGCTGCAAAGAGGGAATAAGAGGTAATCCACCACGTTTTGGTTTGGTAATATTCTGTTCTTGGGCATCATAATTTTGTTGTGTTTCAGAACGCTTAAGGCTTGTATTGTGGCTTTTAAAGATGATCGAAGTTTACCACCAACACGACGTCTCGTTAAAAGGATTGCTTTGTTAACGAAATTGCTCTGTTTCTAGAATGCACGCTTTGCTTCGTCCAATTTGCTTCCATTCACTCTCCTTTTCCTGCCCGTGGTTTGCGTCCCATTCCCATTGTCCGTTTTCCTTTCATTACATCGGCTATGGTTAATGCTGCAGCCCTCTCTCCAAAGTTAATATATGTATTCACATCCGAGGTTTCGTATGATCCTGGTGGTATTGTAATTTTATCGTTTCCAAACACGAGTTGGTTATTCTTTGAAGTAACATTCTGTATAGTATTGAAAGATTCAAAACTAGTCAACCCCATTACATATTCCGACTCATTCTCAAGAAAAATCGGTGGATTAAAGGTTGCTTGCAGATACAATTTTTACCGGTAAATATAAATGTGTACGACATTACGATCACGTAACGACTATGAAAATCAGTTCGAGCAGTCATATAAAAAGTGTAAGACTAAATGACCGCAGTTGTATGTATCAAAATCTTGAACCTTGGTAATGTTATACTCAATTGTGTTTCTGCTACCATCACTTTTAAAATAGTGGAGTAATTGAAAGGGTGGTAATATGTCCTATGCTATCAAAATATGTAATATGCCTGTTACGCTTAATGTAAGCTGTCAAGTGTGTACCCTTGTTATTTTGATCATCCAGATTCACAATACCACATTCATTCGCATGGATTCGTGTAGGTAAGTTATCTCGCATATATATCCCTCTAAAATAGGGAATCTGTAATTGCTCCACAAATTTTGATAGCTCAACATTACTTAAGGCGTGGTGTGTAGCTTCAGTGGGAGTTTTTGAATACGGTTGTAAATATATACCTAAACCTTGTTTATATGGCTTTATGTATAAACCTTTTCCTAATGAAGCTGCTTCCATTGCTTGGTTGTGTCGTTTGGTTCTTCAACGTTTTGTCGCAGCTTTTGCGTCAGTTATCGCTTTTGCGACTGCCGAGCACCGCCACCTAGAGACCCTAAAGCTCCTAATGCTGCAAAGAGGGAATAAGAGGTATGAATCCCCACGTTTTGGTATTGGTAATATTCTGCTCTTGGGTAATAATTTTTTGTGTTTTAGAGCGCTCAAGGCTTGCTGTATTGTCTATTTTAAAGATGATCCAAGTTTACCACCAACACGACGTCGGGCTAGAAGGACTGCTTTGTTAAACGAATTTGCTCTGCGAGAATTCTTCCTTCGTCGTGATTTGTTTCCCATTCCCAATTTCTTTCGTCCTTTCCGCGATTTGCCACCCATTCCCATTGTCCGTTTTCCTTTCATTATACCAGATATGGTTAATGCAGCTGCCGTTTCTCCAAAGGTAGCGTCGGTAGGACGAAATCTATTCCAAGCTTTTTGTTGAAAAGTTTTATCGGCGTATGTGGCGCTGCCTTAGATCGTTGCACTGGTAGTATGCAATATCGTGTTCTGTACACGCTTCGTCCAATTCGTTAGTACCCGTATCACCGCGGACTAATCGTTCTTGTAACCGAGTGCCTGGTCCACAGTATCTGTACCCAGGTATATGCAACTCCACGGGTAATTTATTTATTAAGGTATTAATTAATCCTGAACGCTTTCTCTTACTATTACACATTATACTTACCAGACTGACTGACACTCCACTACTAAACTAGTTTTATGCATATGACGCATATATATATATATATATATATATATATATATATATTAACAGGATCCAAACGCTGGTTCAGTACTATGATGGGTGACATCCATTACATTTCACAAGATACATAATTACCTATCAAAAATTGTGACAACACTTCGAACAAGGAACGATACTCTAAACATAGCGGTTTACTAAAAGGAAGATGTAAACGAGGCATAATCGTCGGTCCGTCCGGTTGCGAAAAAACAAATGTTATGATTACCTTATTAGAACAACCAAATAGTTTACGATTCGAAAATATATATGTATACTGCAAATCATTATACCAACCGAAATACAAATATCTGCGAAATTTAATGGAACCCATAAAAGAAGTTGGGTATTTTGAAAACAGTGCAAATAGTGATGTTATACCCCCTAGTGATTCCGTAAAAATTCAATAATGATTTTTGATGATGTAGCGTGTCATAAACAAAATGAAATAAGAGATTATTTCTGTTTTTGGCAGACATCGAAATAATGATTGTTTGTATCTGTGCCAAACTTATTCTTCAATTCCAAAACAGCTTATACGTGATAATGCAAATTTACTTATTCTTTTCCAAGAAGATAACACTAATCTTAAGCATGTGTATGATGTTCACGTTAATGTTGATATGTCATTTGATATATTTAAAAACTTGTGTTTCTGTTGCTGGCGTGACAAATTTGGATTGACGTTAATGCAGGTAGTTACCGTAAAAGATTTGACTGTTTCATTGCATTATAAATATTGCAGTAGTACTGTATCCATGCAGTCGTAATGGAGGAGCGCTTAGTACAAGACATTTTACGTGCTCGCAGGAGTGTGCGGCAAAAATATGCTAATTTGAAAGAAGACACTGCACTTACAGAACGTGCAATGGAAGCACACTTTAAACCAATCACACAACCATTAACACAATTGATTACTAAACAAGATGGTTCTCTCATCAAAGCTGAACCTCGTACACCAGAAGTAGGAAAAACTGAACCCATTGCACAGGTAAAAGAAATTCATACGCCTAAAGGGATTGCATTACATAAGGCTCCACGTACTCTTGTTCCCGACACCATACCACGACCTGTACAGGAAACTGTGATTACTGATACCACTAACGACGAGGTGGAAATTCCTACTTTACAACAATTAAAAGCGTAACTGTTAGCTACTGGATCGCAACCCGCCTTTGACGAGTATCTTAATCAGTATGAAGGATTAGCGAAGTACTATGTCGAAGGTATATTTACAAATACCGAAGACGAATATAACTTGACATATGGTGTACATTTTGTTCCGGAAGCAGAGAAATTTTTTATTGGCGATGCTGAACTAGACTTTATGGGAGAAAATTTTCGTATCGCTCTTCCTGATGGATCATCCTTAGACTATGAGGGCACACCGGGATTATATGAACTGCTCTTTAAAATGTGCCTACGAGATTCAACAAACGTGATCTACAGCAATATAATGACATTTTGCGTCGTACAAATGTTGCCCGACGTAATTATAACCCTGATGACCAAATCAGAGGAAATAATAGTAAGAAATACACTGAGATAATTAGACCATTACTTCAACCTAGAAAACGTTCTGCAATTTCATCACTCTCACCTCCAGCCACCAGGTTTCCAACAACTTCTATGTCCAAAAGAGAAGGTGGGATGCAACTGTTGCGTTACAATAACAAATCTATTGACTTTGTACCTGGGAATAATCCGAATAAGTTAGTAGATTGGTTAAGGGAATTATTAGGATCAATGTCAGCAGGAAACACTAGCAATCACAACGAAATAATATATATAATTGACGAACTACGGAACGCAAAAGTAATAAAGTAACATCTCTTGTTATAAACCTATTACTATACTCATTTCGTTTCATTGTTACAACGACTATCACTAAAGATAGTACTGCATGTCCATCAGTAATGCCAATAGATAAATTTGGTGGACACCTTCATCATCAAACGACAATAGATAAATTTGGTAAACATATTACTCAGCATCACAGTGATGTCACGCACAGTGATGACACAAAACCAGGTGATATATATTATGAAACTTATTTTACCTTGCAAGGTTTATGCATAAGAAGACAGTAGATATTCCATTGGGTACAGACTGAAAATATTTGTTTCCTTATACAGAGTGTACAATAACGCATTGTATGTGGTCACCTCACATTCTTCATCTTCAAGTGGATGATCTACTATATACGACGCCGCTGTATATAATTAATCGAACTATTCGTAAGGAAGCTGTGATTCAACCTATAGTACCATAAGGTGTCGAGTTTACGAAAGAACAATCATTCATCATAGAGATTCTACTAAAATCCAAAGCGAAAAATGAGTAATGCTGATGTTGAAGAACTGCACAAACCAGCAAGGAGAAATTTTCCGCGACGTTGTGTAGTACTCAAAGGGTTAAATGATCTATTTCAAGCCGATTTAGTGGAAATGATCCCATATGCTCCAGTGAATGAAGGATTTCGATACATTTTAGTGTTAATAAATGCTTTCTCTAAATATGTCTGGGCATTCCCCATCAAACCCAAGAATGGTAAACTAGTTGCAGATGTAATGGATAAACTTCTGTCCGGTTTGCAAAGAACGCCTACATATATACAAACTGATATGGGAACAGAATTTTGTAATGCGGAATTTAAAAGAGTGATGAAAAAGTTCCATATCAATCATTATAGTAGTTATTCCACTTTGAAAAGTAGTATAGTGGAACGTGTAAATCGCACTCTTAAAGCAATAATGTGGAAAATATTCAGTATCCAAGGATCCTACAAGTGGTTAGCAATATTACCTCGTATTGTTGCCGATTATAATTCCAGAAAGCGCAGAACAATAGGATACAAACTGGTAGTTGTAACGGAAAATAATGTTGCAGATATTTTGAACCATTTAAAATGTCATAAAGTTCTTGATACTAAGACACCTAAATTTCGAGTGGGGGATTATGTGCGCATTAGCAAATATAAAGCATATTCTCTAAGGGTTACACTGCTAATTGGAGTTACGAAGTCTTTCAAATATCAACAGTAAAACGTTCAAGCCCAATCACCTACACTTTACGCGATAATCGTGACGAAGAGATTCAAGTCCGGTTCTATGAGCCGGAACTTCAAAGTGTTAAACATCCTGACATTCGCCTAGTTGAACGTGTAATCCGACGTCAAGGGAATAAATCTCTCGTTATGTGGCTGGGTTTTGATAATTCTCACAATTCCTGGATTTCCAACAAAGATATTATATTCATACGTTGTTTACGCTTACTTCTATATGTTGTACTATTATTATGCAATAAATAATTTTTTGTAATCGTTACTTTTAATAAAAAGTGGTATATAACTAAATATATAAACTTTTATTTATGTATTTAATTACATTTACAATTCAAAATTTAATTTTTCTAATTTTATGAACGTTACAAAAGTATCTATACGTGCGCTGTCACCTTTTGGTGCTCGATATTTTATCCTGCTACGCCTCGAAAAGACAGCCTCACCAAGAAATGTGTATCAGCGCACTAGTTAAAATCTATATTTTATTTTAAATGTTTTATTTATGTTAACATATATACATACAACACTACATACCTGTAAAGCGTTTGACAAACACACACTGACGGTGCTGATTTTCGAAGATTGGTGAGATTATAGTATCACAGTCTGCTATTTTAAATCGGGCAGAATCTCTAGCTAATCGTTCCCATTCACCTTTTCGTGCCTGCCTATGCGCCACGTTCCACAGTATTATACAGTGAACTACGTTTTTGGACTCATTAATGCACACCTTCTTCACTTGGCGAGTCGTCATCTAATGACTCATAATTTGGTAAATACCGTTCTATTTCGTGTACAAATTGCTCCAAAGATTTCTTTAAGTTCTTCTATTAATCGATTCATACAACAAATGCACATTACACCATCATCATGCGTTTGCAAGTATTTCTCACAAAGACGTATTCCTCCTCCATACTTATTAACTAAATTATCTAAATAGTCATCACTAAACCTACCCATCCCATACACTTTTTCATGTTCAGCATCAAATTCTAATGATTGAAATTGACATATTGGTCGGTGCACTGCACTAGCACAGTCCACAGCTGTAGGCCACGACTCTGCACTATAACACATCCACATATTAACTAACATATATTATATATATTGTCCTTAACTTCTCACATACAGTCCCTTGAGGATAGAAGGATGGTTTCAATTCTTTCTTTGTATTATCGTTATTACAACGGCTATTGTGCTGCACTTGTCGTACCAAACGGGCGCAATCGACATTTTTCTACACGGCTTCTAAACTCTGGAATGATCTCCCTAGTTCCTGTTTTCCTCTCACTTATGATATGAGAAAATTTAAGGTAGCTGTTCATAGGCATCTATTGGCAATTCAATATCCCTCTATCCATCCTCCTAAGTGTTTTTGAGTGCTTTAGCACGATAGGCCAAATTTAGCCTGTTCAGGTCTACAATCATAAAATATATATATATATATATATATATATATATATATATATATATAGATATCCCTGTTCTCTATATGCTCGTTACCCCCCACTTTTTACTTTTCCGCTTTGGCAACTTCTACATAAATATTCAGTTTTTCCTTGGCAAATTCAAGAATTTCTGTAAAACATACTATATTGGGATCCAATATATCCTGCAATGGTGCTATTAACCTGCTATTGTCAAGCTCAGACATTTCCGCTGCTGCACATATTATTTTATTATAAAATAATGAAAAGTTCATAGTAGGTATTAGATCCAATCGATAACTTATTATCTTAAGAAGTCTCCATAACTGTTCTATAGACACCCATGTTGAATAGATTTCTGATTCTTCACAATCATTGATGCGAATAACTTTCTTCTTGTTAATAATTTCATGCGATACAGTTTTCGAGCCCATCTTTGTAGGTAGCCATGGGCCTTCCGCTGAGTAGAAATAATTTGTAATTAATGCCTGATTGTCCATAATTAAATGCCATTCCTTCTTATCAAACGTCACTCCACTACTCTTAGATCCACCAAGTTTCACGACTGCTTCAAAATTGAATCGAGGTGACAGACCGACACTAACATACTTCGACTTACTTTTGTTTATGTAATACTGCACATTATTAATTAAAATATCACGACACTCACTTGAATTTATAATACTGGCAATCTTCGCCTTTCCTACCGCTTGACGTAAGATGTTCTCCATTATGTGCGCGACGAATATGTACCCTTATACCTAACTGTGATTCGGAATCAATGTGAAGAGGTAAAGCGGGATTCGGCATGGGTCGACACCTTGGGCAAGCGAATCTACGATCAAGTCTCAGGCAGTAATTTGGAATATTACTCTCACATAATCGCCCTGTACATTCGCTACCACCTGGTTGGTGGTATGCATTTATGCCATGCATGCTACTCCACGTTGCAACAACGAGATTACCGCATGGTTGAACACCACACCCATATGGAGAAATGTGCAATTTTTTACCACATATCACATGATCAATGCTGGTGCTCATCATGTAGAGCACCCTTAACCACGTTATATGATGTATATGACGATGACTCGTGTTACCTGTGTGACGAAGTCTGTTATGTGGACTATTAATATTTTTTGCTATGTATTGTATGTAATAGATTATTTTATGTCATTCGATTACTTTCTTCAGCAATTAAAACATGTGCGACGTGCCACCAAACTTTTATTATCCTCAGTATTACAATTATTTCGATAAACGCTTACTAACGTATCGAACATGGTCTGGAGTTCAATCTCTTTCATCATTTGCTGCGGCAGGGTTCATTTCCACATCTGCTGACGACACAGTTGAATTCTTCCTGTGTGGGGTTAGAATAAACCGATGGCAACCATCTCACAATCCGCTACAGCAGCATCTACGATGGACGCCACAGTGCACGCATGCCCAGTTACTTGCACCACGTCCACGCAGATGTAATGAAACAGAAGTGAAAAGAACCTTTTGCACTTGTACTAAATCAAAATATTTTATTTCTAGAGAAAATCATATTTCTGAATAATACAATTGTACATGTCCTTGTTTATACAGGAAATAAATATATTAATATATAGTTTTCTTTTTTTTTTTGGTTTCTATAGTGCGTATCAGCTAAGCGTAAAGTAAGGTGAATAGATAGGATACACAGGTAGCGTTCAGTGCGTGGTCATCACAAATGACCTTGCTAATGTATGAGATGACTGACCTTGGTATTGTGTAAGCTTTTGGGACCTCGAGGAAGTAGGGAATACTAGTGGCATCCATGGTTTGTGAACTTGGTAAAGTAGGCCACTGTTGTATAACCTTGGGCGTGTGGGGCTTTGTAAAAGTAGGTCAGACACTGCAATTGTGCAACCTTGGTCAGGTGGTAGCCTTGATAAAGTGGTAACCTTGGAAATGTCGGACCTTGGAAATGTGGTGTGTTCCAGAAGTCTCCAAACTTACCTACTGACCATTTAGCTGGCCTCCTAGATCACCGGGACTTTCTAAAATTGATTGGGGTTACATTAAAAATGAAGTGTATAAAATTCCACCGACAATGCAGCAAGAGATGAAGCAAAGGATACTCAAACTATTATGTTCACATGCTTCAAAACGTGCAACGATCTTTTGAAGAAAAACTACAACATTGTATTTATGTCAATGGACGTCATTTTGAACATTTGCGCTAAAAGTTTTCATTTGGTTTTTCAATTTTGGTATTATTTGTCAATGAGTTTCTGTTAGTTCTAATTCTATTTAAATTAAATTTAATTTTATAAAGTGTTTATTATTACTAAAGCCACACAACAAAAAAGAGCACTTATTAAATAATGATTCAAATTATGATGAAATCACAACCCATTTTAATTTTTTTTTTAATAAAAGTATTTCTACTATTTATATTACTTGATAAAATCAAAAATCAAATAAAAAAAACTGGATTTTGTTAATAAAAGGGAAATACCGTCGAAGTTAGGTATAGGGAAATGTTAATAAAAAAGAAATTGCTATTTACTGGCTTCCTAACGAGCACAAGAAATATAGGGTGTTCTATTTAAGCTAAGTAAGAAAAGCACAGATTTGCGTTTTGACTTGCCCTGTATACAAGGTATAATAATTGCGAAACAAATTGATCTGGTAAACTTCACTTACTTACAAAAAATAATTTTTGTCATAAAATACAGAAAATTGATTACATTAGAAAAGATACAGGGTCCTGAATTCATGACGATTTTAACCTTAAAGTGACCATAACCTTTAAAATTCTCGGTATACTCCAATCAAACATCATATCAGGAGATTTGTAAAAACGAGCAAAGTTCAAATATAAAATAAAAATATGTGATGCCATTTAAAAAAAAAGGTATAAGGGGTATAAAAGAACTTTACCACACTATTGGGACACCCTGTGTGTGTGTGTGTGTGTGTGTGTGTGTTGCGTGTGAAACACATTTTATTATGAAAATATAAACTTTCACAATTATATTTCAAAATGAACAGATTTATCTTTTGGGCTTGTAATCGTGTATTTGGATTTAATGTTTATACAAATTTAAATGTTTCAATAACAAATTACAGCTATTATCCTTAGTAACTGATAATAGTTTAAAAAAATTAATTAAGTAGTCAAATAACTATATGAAATATAACCCTGCTCTAGTAGTTAGGTGAACGTCAACTGCGAAATCTATTTTATTTTAATAAACATTAGCAAGATCTTCAGGTTGAATATCATTCAACCGCCTTCAAAAGAACAAATCAGATGTCACAATCCAACATGAAAAAAAGTTGGAAAAATAATTAACCGCTAAAAACTTAACATATCATTTAATTATCATGACTAGAGCTCGGATTATATGCAAAATGCATATTCTATAATATAAATAAGCCATCAAAAATATTTTGTTTATATACGAATCGCATCATTTAAATTCGATTGACACCAACTTTATTTTGCATATTTACGTGATGTGCATATTTTGCATATTTCACTCATTGCGTGCATTTTATTGCATATTTTTTCAGTTAAAATTTTTTTTATAATGAAAATGAAAAATTACATTTATTCTATACATTCGTGAAGTTCTTCGCCGTTTTTTTTCTTCTTCTCATTTTGGAGATTCAATGGAATTATATTAAATTATGTGTAGTCTTGCATATTTATTTATCTACAGGAAACTCATTAAGGTAGAATGCAATAAATCTTTCAGTTTTAAATTTTCAATAGGTTATTGTTCTGAGCGCCATTGGCAATAAGTTACTATTATTGTTCGTTTGACTAATTACGTTTGTTCTCCAACTTCCAAATAGAAATTTAATGAGAATATTTCTATGAATGGGTGAATAGACCGGATACTTTAATGTTAATAAGCAATTGCAATATGCGTAATGCTTATATCAAAAGTTTAAAGATGTTTTTTCTTAACCTACTCAAACAAATGAAATGAAAATGAAATTACATAATCCTATATATTAAAATAATCGGGTCATTTAGTTCACGCAGATTGCGAGACAACCGCTTGACGGATTTCGACGATTTTTTTTATATATAAAGGTAAATTTGTGTAGAAAGAAATAACGGAGCCAGAATTTGATTTTAAGGTTTTAATTTTTTTACAATGTAATATTTTAAAAATAAATGTATAAAAATATTTGTTTATTGTTGTGAGTAAAATTTAGTGCATATGCTGCATATTCTTGTGCATATTTTACAGAATCAAGTGCATATTTTGAAGATTTTAGATTATATATATGAACATATTTTAACTAATTTTCGTGTATATAAATCAGAGCTCCATTCATAACAAATCTAACACTGAGACTACAATAGTTGGTATACATTGAAAATAGAATGTGTTTGTTTAACGTATGTTAACTATATACTTTTAATCATTGCAACGCTGTCATAACTTAAAATACTTAATTCGTTTCACAATCGAACTACGCTAGCCTAGTGCATTTAAATAAGAAGGGTGATGGGCGGGTTTGCAATGCGGCGTAAAAGGAGTGAAATTTGGCTTCAAACACCTTACACTTATTCTATATTGAAACTGTGGTCTCATATTAATTGAAATGATCTGACTATTTCCGCAGCTTTTGCTATTGTAGCGTGACGTTTTGGAAGCGGATTTTACAGTCCTGAGGACTGATTTCGCACTTCAGTTGGTTTTTTAATGAACGAACAGAAGTTCAATATGATAATCATTAACTGTATATATTTAAAATTAACTTTTAAAGTACATACAGTAAAAGATTAACACGAGTGCGAGTTAAACCCACGACCTCTACTTTGCTAGAGTGGGGCTCTCCAACTAATCTATTGAGGATGCAAGTCACAATGGGTTCAAACTCAAACTGTATGCACTTCCCTTGTTACGATGTAACTTTTGTGTATGTCGTGTGAGCCCGCAATGCGCTAAAGCTTCGTACACGACAACACGTGACTAACTGTAAGCTTTTATTTGATATACTCAACACTAATAGATAACTATAGAAATGGTTTTTTAATCAACGAACAGAAGAATAAATTAATAATCATTATCTGTATTTATTTAAAATTAACTTTTAAACTACATACAGTAAGACATTAAGTGTAGCAAAGTAGAGGGCGTGGGTTCAAGTCCCACTCAAGTTAATCTTTTACTGTATGTACTTTAAAAGTTAATTTTAAATAAATACAGTTAATAATAATGCATCTATATATATATATATATATATATATATATATATATATATATATGTGTGTGTGTGTGTGTGTGTGTGTGTGTGTGTGTGTGTGTGTGTGTGTGTGTATGTGTATGTGTATGTGTATGTGTATGTGTATGTGTATGTGTATGTGTATGTGTATGTGTATGTGTATGTGTATGTGTATGTGTATGTGTATGTGTATGTGTATGTGTGTGTATGTGTATGTGTGTATGTGTATGTGTGTGTATGTGTGTGTATGTGTATGTGTATGTGTATGTGTATGTGTATGTGTACGTGTACGTGTACGTGTACGTCTGCGTCTGCGCCTGCGTCTGCGTCTGCGTCTGCGTCTGCGTCTGCGTCTGCATCTGCGTCTGCGTCTGCGTCTGCGTCCGCATCTGCGTCCGCGTCTGCGTGTGCGTCTGTGTCTGTGTCATAAACTTTGAATGGTAAGACTGTATCATTGGTAAAATTCTCTCTCGAGAAACTACGGGGATAGAGGCTCTCTCCCATGTTTGTTCCAATTTAACTGTTACTTCTTGTGATATTTCGGTAAAGGTTGGTTCCCATTTACATGCTTTTTTATCCTAATAAGAACGTAAAATTTCATTACCTGTTCGTAAGTGGGCAAAACGGATACATTCAATTGTCTAGCGTCCCAAAATCAGGACAGGTTACACCACAAATAGTTGTTACACTTACCACTGACACTATTGCACTTGAAAATCTGTAAAAGAAAGCTAGAATATAGATAGAAGTTACACAAAATATATTTTTGTTATTTTTTACCTGAATGAGAACGATACAACTGCAAAACTAAGTAGATTATACTCGCACAAGACAACACTTTTATTTTTTTTATCATAACCACGTAATCGACCAACAAGTTCTAGCCTGATTGTAAGGTAACTACAGACTGCGGTTGTTCCATACCATATACTTGGAACTCGTGCACGTTACTAGACTGGCGACGTTGCCAAGCTTTTTAAAATTTAATACAAACTACTGAAAAGCGGACTAAAATTTAACATATTTGCTAAGTTCAAGGTCATTGGGGAGACGGACGATATAAGAATAAATTGAAAAATCGGTCATATAAGCAATGAGTCACATAAATACTAAGAAGTGTGCTGTATTGCATTCGAAAAATAGGATTACAAGGAATATAAATAGTCATTTCCAAAATGAACCGGTATCAGCAGAAATTTAGTGTGGGCAGGAATGGTGGGAAACCATATTTTCGGACCTTATTTTTTTGAGGGTAGTTTAACGGCCGAGGTTTTTTCCACGATTTGAAGTAGCTCCTGCATTAGCTCTTTTATACCCACACGGAGACGATCCAGATATACCCACGACGGGATATGGTTCCAACAAGACGTGACCCATCCTCATTTTGGAATGAATGTCCGCCCGTACCTTAATGATACCTTTCCAAATCGTTGGATAGGCAGAAGAGGTCATGTAGAATGGGCAGCTCGGTCACCAGATTTAAATACCCTGGATTTTTTTCTTTGGAGCGACCTTAAAAGTAAGGTTTACTTAAATAGGCCGGGAGACATTGAGAACTTAAAAAATCGCATTCGTACTGAGATGAGGGCCATCTAAAGCTGTGTCAATGCGATTGATGAATTTTAAAGCAGAATTTATCACTGCCAGGCTGTGAACATTTATTTTAGTTTCCTTTTTTCGTGTCCAGATTAATATTAATTTAAAATAAACTTATTAAAGTTATTTCAAATTAGTTTAGTTATTATGTTAACATTGTAGATTGCGTAATACACTTAATATCAATTTACTACAACTTTTTGGGTTTTTTTTTATCAGAAACCAGTTCAGTAAATTATTAAAAGTTTCATATCATTGAAAACAGAAAAAATAATCTCTGAAATGAGTACAATATATTTAAAAAAAATGTAGTGATATTCGCTGCTCCTTTGTTTTTTAAGAAACCACTAACTAAATATTTTCCTGCAACGAAGAACTAGATACCAGACTTTTATTTCAGACATAAGATAAATATATATCGAGAGATATAGAATACCCCATTCTTTTGGGCATATATATATATATATATATATATATATATATATATATATATATATATATATATATATATGTATCACAACTTGCCAGATTTTCTTGATGTCTTCCCCATTTGTTAGCTCTACCATCACAAGGGGATCAGGCGTTCTTGCTGTTCATCCTGAAGCAGAGTGCTTTAAAATTTTGAAGTTTTAACTCTAAGTTAACGTCAACCTCGGATAGTTCTACGGAAATGCCACGTATCACTAGCTTAGCCAATCGCTTGTTCTTTACCTATCTATATACCTCATTACCTCATCAGCCTTCCTCGGTCGTGTAGTGAAACAGGCTGTATCCGGATTCCCTCGATGATGGCCTTGGCCCTTGATATGTATGTACATATATATATATATATATATATATATATATATATATATGCACATATGTATATTATGGGCAGTAGTTTATGGCACATGTTGCGCCGTAATCTACTGCGCCTAAGCTCTTTGCGCAATATTGGGATCCAAATGGGATTTTCTGTCAATGCGGTCTACGTGTGTACGTTGTGTTTTCGGCGAGAATTTTTAAGGTTGGAATCTAATCGACTAACATCAATAAATTTAGCATAAGCTAATTTAAAAAACATTCGAAAAAGGAAAATCTGTTGGCGTTATCACGATGTCGCACATATTGTACGAAGAGTTCGACGACCTGGTCTAGCATGACTACGGAGAACATAATATAGTCTCAAGTTGCGACGAACTGGTATGGTATGGTTTCCAACCAAGCACCCTATCGGCACTATAACGACAGCAACAACAGAAAATGATAAGACTTAAGAAGACGCCGTCGCCATACGGCGCCCCGTTAGTAGAGGCACCACTAACGGCTCCGTCCACGTTCAGCGCCGCCCCCGCACGGATCCAGTGAAAAGACCCCAGCCAGGAATCCCCCGATAAAGAATTTAAAATGTAGAAGAAGAAGCCGAAGACGACATCGAAGGTTCGCCCGCCTACGTCACTGGCCACCGACAATGTGTTTCAGGCC
>JARFJB010000786.1:87500-160000 GCA_036346205.1 Vesta saturnalis
GGGATTACATCTAGCAGAGAATAAAACTGCTGCCATACACTTCTGTCGGAAAAGAAATCCACATAACGAACCTAAGCTATTTATTGCCGGAAAAGTAGTTCCCATTGTAGAGTCACTAAAGTGACTCATTTGGAGGAAGAAAGTCGATATCAGATAAAATTCACGTTTATCGAACCGCGCCCAAACATAGATATGTAGAGCCAATAGGGAATCGTTTAACCATTATGGGTTGGAGAAGAGAATACCGAAAACCAGTGCTACAAAAGCTATTTTACTGTCTACGTCTCTATAATTTAAAAGAACAACATATTCACAACACTTAAAGTTTTTATTTTTTAATTATACAGTTACTTAAACCTAATCATATAATTGTGAGATACTTATAACAACATTTTACACACCCTCTGTAAAATGATTCTAGTTTTCTGATTGCACCCAAACTACTTATAAACACACCCTTTGTGTTTAGCAGCGTCTTAAATTTTCTTCTTTTTTAAAATACTTATAAAAGCGCTGAGGTAATATGCATTTAAACTCATCCGTTTCCAACATTATACTTCCCAACATTTCATGCTTTGCTACACTATTTTTACATATTGCTAATTGCTAATACACAGCTTCATCATTTTTGTTTTCAGTATATAACACTCCAAATCGAGTTTTACTTCTTTTACTTGCTTTACTAACGTCTCCAACCTCTTCTTTCGCTCCTCCACACTTATTGCTTTTTCTGTAGTTTCTCTTTCTATCTTACGTACTACTAGTTTCGTCATTGCTGCTAATCAAGAGTATACTGATTCTTGCACACACAATGAAGACTTTTAAACCCTAACACTCAATCATGGTTTCCAACACTACTTTTTATTCTAGCTTTTTTTAAACATAAAAAGTCATTCTTCTTCTCAAAAGCGACGCAGAATTCTAAGTTCATCAAACACCATTTTTCTCGGGGTCAGAATTGATCTAAAGCACCCCTAGATGATAAGCCTCGTTGACACAGTACCTATAACTATTGGAAAAGTTACCCTTTACCCCTAAACGTAGGTGATTTAAGGGGATTTATAGAAACTACCCCCTACCAGTACCTTGACCCATAAAAAATACCCCCAAAGTAGGTTATTTAAGCAGATTAGCTTTTTCCATAAAATAAAACTAGTTCTATCAGGCCCTACTTTCAGATTTCTAAGAATTGTACTTGGATACAACCGTCCTATTTCCACGAATTGGGATTTCTAAAACTTTAACCCCTCACGACCAGATTCCATGTTTAGGTTTTGACCTAGTTCAATTTAGCCTCAGCTATGATTAATGGGCTACTTGGCTCTGTGGGGAAAACGGTTACCCGTGTTGAGTGACGGCTCCCCTGTTTTGGGGAAACTACCTCATCCTGGCGATTGGGACCATAGTATGAGGCCACGTAAGCATAATTTTTTATTATAATTTAGTCAAGAACCTTGATATTAGCATAGACAACAACCCCATCATTCTTCTTGTTTCCATGAACTGATTCTATTGTTAGAATTGAGCAATGGGAACTTATTTACTATTTCCAAGAATTTAACCTCCAATGAATGCTAAAATTGTTGACCTAGATGGATAGGGTGGGGTATTTATACCTAAAATCGAGAGTGTAAAAACTTTATTTTTAGTAAATGCTATACATTAGATAAGCAGGGCGATAGTACAATATTTCCATTAAGCATACAGTGTTATGTGAATTAATACTATACTTGGCATTTATAACATCATTAATGTCTTTATAAATGTCATCATCACCGAATTCCTTCTCACGAAAATGACGGTATTCAACCACTTGTCGTATGAATTTTTCATAGAAACACACCAGATTGTAAGATTCAAGAAATTCCAATCTATAGCTTATTATATCCTTCAAATCGAATAGTTCTTCTACATGATGGGCATTGAATGTACATGAACAACAGTTGTAGTTTTCTATCATAACAGTTTTCAAAATTCTCTCATATCCTTTAATCAATTCCCAATTGTAATAAATACCGAGATTGCTAGATAGAGATTCGTAATCTTGCTCATGTATTATATCCTCCTCGTTTACATGTGACCAATCAATTTGGCTTTCAATTTCTTTGGATCGGAAAAATGGTATTTCTACATATAAATACCATCTTAGAAGTTTATTCCATTCCTTCACGTCTAATTCCACATTATCGCTGTTGCCACATCCTATACACACTACTGGTGCAAGGTTAAGGTGTGTACTGTATCCAGTTTCAATACGCGTATCGTTCGATAGCTTATAGGAAGCACAATCGATTAAGTATTCATTAGCTGCCTGTTTATACACCTCAGCTCTATGTTGAAATGATGATGACCAGTTAGAATAACCTTCATCTTGTTGCTCTTCATTTTTGCTAGCATCACTATTTTGACGGCATGAACAACAAAATGTTACGTTATTATTCATATTGTTACTACAGCAGTATGAAGTATCCGGCAGTGAACCTCCAGATTGTTGCAGGAGTGATTTTATTACTGCTTCCATGACTTTACTTGTCCACAACCGCACTACGACTAAACACTATTTTCGAAATGAACATGTTTACATAACCATAGGCACTAAATGTTATATGATCCAGCAAAGGTATTACAAAATGTTAAGTACATCAAACTTCCCATAATATGTATATTTACTTAAATCGATTTCTTATCTGTATATACATGAATATTGTGGTTAATAAATTATAAGTTTTATAAAAAAATATTTTATTTGTTAGATGACCTTGAAGAATCAATCTGAACAATGCATCGTCTTTGTTCTTGATTTCTCAGAAATTTAGAAGCTATAACTCAGCCAAAACAATGAATTGTCTTTGTTCTTTTATCAGAGGTATGACCTTGAAAATGATAAGCATAGACTTTGAAGCGTTGGTTAGAACGATAGATCGCCTTTGTTCTTGAAAGTTGATTTCTCAGAATTGAGATGTATTTAGATAACAATCTATTTTTAGAAATTATAACGTAACAATGAATCGCCTTTGTTCTTTTACCAGAGGCGCGACCTTGAAAATTATAAGCATAGACTTTGAAGCGTTTTCTAGAACAATGTACCGCCTTTGTTTTGAAAGTTAATTTCTAGAATTGAGATATATTTAGATAACAATCTATTTTTAGAAATTATAACGGAACAATAGATCGTCTTTGTTCTTTTCTCAAAGGTGTGACCTTGAAAATTGTAAGCATATAGTTTGAAGCGTTGGCTCGAACAATTGATCCCCTTTGTTCTTGAAAATTGATTTCCTAGAATTGAGATGTATCTAGGTAACAATCTATTTTTATGACTCGACCAGAATAATGAATCGCTTTTGTTCTCTCGTGTGACTTTGAAATGGGGGGAAACGATTACCTGTATTGCGAAACAGCTATCTGTATTAGGAAACGGCTACCTGTTTTTAGAAAACGGCTACCTGTTTAGGGGAACCACTTGAGGGCAGTTTGCTGGGGGGCGTGACCATAGTAAACATTGCTTGATGATCTTGAAACATGCATAGACAACACCTCAGGGCCTGAGACCTAGGGCAATGTGATGACTTTGGAAACCACGTACTTAGACGTAGAGGAATAGATGCAGGTAACCTACAATTGACGTGGACAATCAATGACCTTGAAAAACAATCTAGTAACTTTTCTAGTGACTTTTTCAAATCTAGTTACTTCAATGGCCTTGAAGGACTCGTGCGAGCATGACCTTGAGGATAAGCACTTGAAGCGGGGACCTTGAAGAGACTTAGCAGGGTTACCAACCTTTCCTACAACGTGGCCTGCGGTGACCTTGAAGAGACTTAGCAGAGTTACCAACCTACCACGTGGCCTGCGGTGACCTTGAAGAGACTTAGCATGGTTACCAACCTAGCACGTGGCCTGCGGTGACCTTGAATAGATTAGCAGAGTTACCAACCTACCACGTGGCCTGCGGTGACCTTGAAACAGGCACTGTTACCAACCTAGAAATCTAGTAACTTTTCTGGTGACTTTTCCAAATCTGGTAACAAATCTAATGACAAAAGTGGGGTAGTATATGTACTAATATTAGGAGTCATTTTCGACAAGAAATTATATTTTAAAGAACATATAAGTTACCTTGTCGTTAAATGTAATAAAAGAATAAATTTTATTAGGTGCATGAGTAATATATCGTGGGGTTCGGATAGACGGGTACTTATCCAGCTATATAGAGCTTTTGTTTTGACTGCAATAGAATATGGTAGTGTAGTGTACTCATCTGCGAGACCGACACCTTTAAAACACCTAGACAGAATACATACACAGGGAATAAGGCTCGCAACTGGGGCATTCCGAACTAGCCCTCTACTGTCAATATATGAAAATTCGGGTATCCCCCACTAAACACTAGGAGGGATATTCTGCTATGCAATTATGTGGTAAAAATATTAGAAAGACCAAAAAACCTAAATAACCAACTGTTGGATGACATAAAGACAATAAATGAGTATCAAAGACGAGCAACCGTAAGTGAACCAGCCATTATAAGAGGACTAGTATTAATTAATAAACTAGAAATTTGTCTGCCTACAGTCATCATTTACACTGACTGTGAGTTTCCACCCTGGTTAGAACTAAAGACACACTTTGAGCTAGACCTTACAAAAATAAAGAAATATAACACCCTACCGATACAGCATCGATTGCATGCGCGAAGACATGCTGAAATATCCATATGCCAAACAAATATATGCTGACGGCTCTAAAACACAGAACGGAACAGGTAGTGCAATATCCTTCGATAGAGAAAGCCATAGTTGATCCCACAGCAGTATTACCAGTATATACACAGCTGAATTATACGCCATTTGGCAATCATTACTGTTCTGGAGACTCCAAGAACAGGGGCAATATACAATATGTAGTGATTTTCTAAGTTCACTAGTAGCTATTCAAAATCAAAGTAATACAATCCACTATTAAACAAAATAACGGACCAATTACACTACCTAGAAAACCATGACTCAAAGCATATAATTTTAATGTGGGTACCGGGGCATGTGAATTCATGGAAACGTGGATGTTGACTTATCAGCAAAACAAGCGTCAAATGAACATATCAAAGACGATATATACGTGTCACCAACCGATTTAAAACACCATCTCAAAGAAAGACTGATGAAACAATGGACAATCACATGGTGTCAAACAAATCTGGCAATAAACCAAGAAAGGTCCCATTTGAAGACTTGGCACAATAAATACAACCTTTCACGAAGGGAATAAGTAGTTATAACAAGAGTCAGGATCGGACACACCAATGTAACACACCTTCACTTACTAGGCAAAAGCGAACAACAAAAATGCTCTAATTGTAATGAGCACTTAACATTAAAACATATTTTCGTAGAATGTCCATTACATAATGCTCTAAGAGAACGCATAAGACTAAAGAACCGAATAGAAGAGATAACAGCAGACAACTTCGAAGAAATAACTAAAACCCTAAACTTTCTAAAAGAAACTGGTTTTTACAGTAGGATATAATTAAATAGTATAAATGGCAATAACACCGTAGCAGTTAAATGCCATTAAACACATAAAAAAATAAATAGATAATTTTAAGATTAAAAAATTAATCGCTGCTTTTTGGGTTACAACCCAAACTTACCTTTTTTAAATACCAACCATAAGCGAAAGTTAGCTTATTAAATTCGTTATTTTTTTCTGATTTCAGCGGTATAAAGTTTTGTATATCTAATTTTAATAATAATCCGTTAAACTTCAAAAATTAAAAAAGAACCATTTAATTAAATACATGGTTATGGATACGATAAAACAGTTGAAAATGATTAAAAATAAAACAAGAACGACGGGAAAGATTCTAATTTTAAAGTAATTCTACAATTATTAATGTTTAATTTTACCACAATTCAAGATCAAAGCAAAGTTTCAAAGTGACCGCCGTTACGTTGTACGCAAAATTGACAACGTTTAGTAATGTTGTTTTGAACTTTTCGTAACGTGACTTTTCTTACAGAATTAATAGCAATATAAATCTTCTTTTAAATTATTTATATCAGTTGGTTTTTCTTTGTACATCTTGTCTTTTATTGTTCCCCACGAAAAGAAATCTAACGGAGTAAGATCCGGTGATCTCGGGGGCCAAAAAATTGTACTACGTGTTGCAATTGTATTTGGAAATATTTCATTCAAATAATTCATAACTCTAATCGAGTTATGTGCTGGAGCGCTATCTTGCTGAAAATATTGCAGATTAACGAATTGTATTCAAAGGTACATTATCTAGAATTTCTTCCAAATTGGTAATTAAAAATCTTTCGTAGACTTCTGCGTTCAAATTTTCGTTGTAGAAATAAAGTCCCAAGATTGTGTACCAAACATTTACAGAAAACACTTGTTAATCCCGCCTTTCTACTGTGAGATGTGGATTTTCTGCAGACCAAAACACGTGTTTTTGTCTATTAAAAATTCCATTGTTAGTGAATTTTGCTTCATCGGTGAAAAGGATTTTGTACGAAAAATTTTGATTCTCTCAAAATTTCGAATAAACCAATCAGCATATTCTAGTCTTCTCCGTAAATCAGTTGGATGCAAAGCATTTCCTACGTGGTGACGATATGGCTTTTGTCCGTATTTCTTCAAAATTAATCTTGCTTCTTCTTTAGAAACACCATTCTCCATACCTATTTTCATAATAGACGCAGTTGGTTTGAAATCTGAATATGCCAAAACATTGGTTTCAGTTTCAACATTAAAACTTTTGATGCATCCTTTGGTTTGGTAAAGGATCCATACATTTTTTAATTTTCTTCCATTTTACCAAAAATACGCTTATTCGCTTGACGTCGTTCTATATAAGTTTGAGATCTGTCTGAATCACGTTCGCATGAATAGTAGCAAAACAACATGTCGTTTTTTTCTTCAGTGGAATACATTTTAGAACCTCTTCTAAACGCACTTCTACAGTAATTATCATAGCAAAACGAACTTATTAAGATTGTTAAATTCAATAATTAAACTTAACGATATTTGACAATGCGTTAGACTATTGTTTTTACTGGACGATTTTCAGTTGTTTTGTCATAGCCATAGCAATGTAATTAATTTTTTTTTTGAAGTTTTACGGATTATTATTAAAATTAGATATACAAAGCTTTATGTCGTTGAAATCAGAAAAAAGTAAGTAATTTAATAAGCTAACTTTCGCTTATGGTTGCTGTTTAAAAAAGGTAAGTTAATAAATTTTTAATTTTTCTATACTTAGTTGTAAAGAATCACTTTAAAAGGTTCGTTTACTATCTCCCGGATTTTTATTTATACGACTATCTTGAAAATGTCACGCCAAGTCAAAGTCATCCACTCTTAAAGGGTGTAAATGTCATATGCTGTTACAGAGAAGAAACCGTGAAACGGCACTAACGCAACTATAAAATACTCCATCTGCGCCATCCAGAAATGTTTAAGGAAAACGTAATGCTTTCCTGAAATGCACAAGTTCGGTATTCAAATTTACTTATTAAAATATTCAAAGCTAAATCAACTTTATATGATAACTTCACGTAAGTACGAAATCCTTTTACATAAAATTCAATAATTCATCATTTGCCCCTGAATCATATGTAGACATTTCCATTTTGAAACTCGAACTTATTTATACGAATAAAATACATACATATACATTCCATACTTTATTACAATACTAAAAGACCTTTGATTATTTCCCACTGAGAATTCCAGTTGCGTAACAATTACACTAATACCCAAAAAGTTCCCACAATAATTTTTTAAAGCTATAACTGTAATTGTTTGTCAAGATTAGTTTTTTTTCCTTTTACTTCACTAATAACAAACAATAATTAAGTCCGTGAATTAATTAATTATGCACCGTTGAATATTGATAAGAGTAAAATTAAAAGATAGACGTTAATTTTAAATACATTTTTCTTTGTTTCAAAATTAAAACTTATCGAGTACTACAAGTAATTACACCGTTAATATAAATATTAGTTTTCTTTTTGTTATTGCGAAATTAAAACTTGATAAGTAGCAATTCACTTTATATTAAAACGCACATGCTGAATGGAAATTGCATTCAAAACCTTTTATATTAATATTAGAGAATGATAAGAAACCAAAGCAAACCAAATTCAAATAGACTTTATCCGATCAATCTAATTAAGAAAGTTTTAAATTAATATATACAAGTAATAATTAACACTGTCCTTATAAATTAGTTAATTTATTTAGTAAAAATTGCATTGTTAAATAACAGTTTCGATATAAATAAAGTTAAATCTGAAATACTTTCTATGAATTCCAACTACAATGAAAAGAATGTATCTGATCTTTTTACTATTGTATAAAATTTTGTATATTTGGGTGACGCGAACACCGACAAATGTGTCAAACAGTAACTAGCTTCTGAAATTGCGTGATTTTGAGTTGATAGAAGTGTTACTAATTACTAATTAAACCGCTAGATGGCATAAGTATTTTTTGTTAATGGAAACTGGCCGAATTTTGTATCAATCGTTCTGTTATTTCACAAATAATAATTTTAGCACGATGAAAGAAATATTAATTCGGCAATTGATTTAATATCAATTAAAATTGTTACGCTGTCGTCTCATCGTTAAAATTATGGAATTTCCAGCCGTTCCCCCCTTTAAATATACTCTATACAGGCAAATGCATTACCAAAATGATTATCTTTCGTTCACACTGTAACAACTATAGACAAAGCTGCAGTTGTGAATTAGTATGAGATACAGTAATTAGTAGAATTCAACTTAGTAAATACTTGCTCTGTAAACGAGTATCAAAATTTAGTTAAATTTATTTCGGTAAGTAGCAAGCAAATTACTTTGTCTACAGTATCCGCCGTCCGTCCGTATTAATTGAGTTGGTACATCTTCTATCATAAGGACCAGACCCTGAATTTTATCCTCCACTGGGAAACGCGACGCAGCCGTTTGGGAAGCCGTAAACGTTCAGAAGTGGACCCAAAGACCGCCGGAACGATAGCTTATGTTTGGATGGCGCCCGTATCCGTTTTCTAACCCCTGGAGCGAACGACCGCTGTCCGCAACCGCTACCGTAACTTATAATTTTTCAAAAATATTTTTTTTTCCAAACGAGTCTTAATTTTTCTGTTGGACTTCGTTAAAGGCAAGCTTCACATGCCACCACCCAAAATCTCTTAAATGTTATTCAAACGTTTGGATTTGTATAAAAATTAAATACCTAAAAGTACACGATTCAAAACCAAAAAGAGAAGTATTTTAATAATAAATTATAATCGTATATGTTTGCATTGTCATATTTCAGTACTTTATACGGAGTGAACTTATCGTTCTATTAAACAATTTGAAAAATTAAGAAAACGGAAATCCCAGCTACTTTCATCACTTACTTTGTTACCAGGTAGCCGTAATAAAAAAAAACCCTAAAATTTCTGTCCGTCAACAGTGATTTTAGTAACAGATAACCTAATCATATCTATAGGTTTAATAAAGAAGATTGGTACAGAATTGATTCATTAACATTTAGGTGTATGCAGGTTACCTTTAACAGTTCTATAAAACATCAGAAAGCAAAATTTGCTAGATTATCAATGCAACAAAGCAATAAATCATTTTAGATAATAAAAGTTTAAATTCTAATTAAGTTTTTAACTTTATAATTTGACGCTGCAAATATAGTTAGATATGTACGGTTAACATATTGCGTAATTACGGGACAAATTGACATTAGATCTCATGATCGATAAAAATCCGAAATTTGCCAATTTACTGTTGGACGTGAGCGGTAATAGCAATCTTTGGGACACGTATACGGTACGTCTTCGTCGGTTTCTTCGTAGTCGTAGAAATAATTACTGGCCCTGCTCTTTTTTTAAACGGGTAAAACATGCACTAACATAAAGTATGAGTACTGATAAAATAAATAAAAGGTTAAATACGCGAACTTACCTTATATCAGGCCTCCCTGCGTTGCGTGTCTCTCCAATACCCTTTAGCTGTACCATAAGCTCTATAAATAACAAAAGGAAAGAGCACAAAAAAGTTATGAGTTCGTGCTCATGTACTCTCATTTAACCGTGTATAACTCTGTAAGCTGGTATGCCTCAATTTCTAATTTAATCAAACAAATGTCAAACTCCATTCTCTACCTTAAAAAATATTATGTTCACTTCTAAAATGCGTAACTCCTGTATTCACAACTCCGTCTGATTTGTAACGAACATCTAAGGATTGTAGCTTTACATATCACATTCATACAATAAACAACGTATGGAATAACAGGTATCTATTAACGCGAACTGAGTTTGCAAATCAAATGAAAATATAAAAGAAAGTATGAATTTTGTCAAACGGTAAAGTCAGAATCATAAGCAGTAATCTTAGAATTTGATTTTACACGGCTTAAAATTTCCACCCTGGAATTTTACAAAACTGTTATTCTAATGCAAAAGGGGGCGCTACATACACATCGCTTTCTGTTAGAATAATTATATCGTACCCGGGTTTCTGCACAAATTTCGTAAATGCGTTACAAATAAATACCTTTCTATCACAGTCTTGACGGTATTCTTTAAATAAACAATTTAACGGCCTAACTTAACATAATATAAACAAATAGTTAATTGTGTGAAAACACAAGTTCCACTTTACATCATAATACATAGGTTTACAATACGTTTAAATAATAATAAATAAGGTTAGTGTAGCCCTACTATATAGGTTAGGTACATTTTTGTAATAGGGAGAACGGGAATCCCAAAGACTAACGAAGCGCTGTGATTTGTTGTAATTAAAAATAAAATAATTAGCGGCGTTTCGTGTGAGTATAAATATGCAATTAACATCCTTTACAATAACTTTAATGGAGATATTCGCAAAATGTACTTTAGCGCTTTCTATAAAGTTCCTTTAGTTATAGTGACATCTTAACAAAAGGTGATAGAACTAAGAGATTTCAAAAATAACTCAAAATGTATAATATTTTACTTATGTGTGCACAGACACACACACGCACGCAAGCACACAAGCAAGCATCCAGGCACCCACGCACACACACGCACACAAACACACACACGCATGCACACACGCACATACGCACACACGCAAAATTTCAAAAACGCTGAAAACTTGTCAACTCGTTGAAATTAAATAACTACTTCTCTTTACTACTTGTCTAATGGCCTAATTAGTTATTTTAAACATTTCTATCGGTTTAATTTCTTCAAAATGTGGTGACATCATCCCATAAAAGTGTTTAAGTACATCCTATACACAGCGTTTTCTGATCTAAGCAGATAAAATATGGACATTTTGTCCAAAACTATGTTAGAATAACATTAATTTTGAATGAACCATCATTAGTAGCAATTGAAGGAATCATTTTTATAGTCAAGAAAAACATGCTATTTATTTACCTGGTTCTATGAACCGCACATAACTTATTAATAGCGAAGTTAAGCTACTTAATGATTGTGGTCTGATTTCCTAACAGGTGATATTTATCAGTGTATCCGTAAATTGTGTGTACAACGTAACCAAAGTACGTTGAGTTTGTAGTTTTTTAAGTCCACGAATCTCTGGTTTTACGTTGTATACACAATTTTCGGACACCCTGTATATAAAATTTTTTATAATTAATTTTTGCGTTCTAACGTTTTAGTAACTCAGTTACTTTTTTGCTTGCGATATCCTTTAATTTCCACTGTTTCAACAATTATCAAGTCGCTTATGAGGCAAATAATTTTTTTTAATTTTTAAAAGAGGACGAGGTCATGTTTAAGAACACACGTTCGTTGACATCATTTACTAGATATGTTTAGTTTCAGTGTTAGTACCATTTCAACTAGACTTCGTTCAATGAAAAAATTAAACTTTGAAATTAATAATATTCATAAGGGAATATTATTAATTTCAAAGTTGACAAAACAAATTCTGAATATATGCAGTTTGTTAATAGTAAAGTAGATATAGGTGAATACGTGGTATCTGTATTTTTTTACTTAACCTGACCTTTTGACACTGTAGATAAATCGTTTGTATCTAAAAAGTTAGATAACCTAGAAATTCGAGGTTGTATTAATAGCTGGTTCGTGTCATTTCTAGAAGACAGAAAAATTATGGTACGCGTTAAAAACGTCCTTTCTAAGGAATGTAACATAGATTTAGGAGCTCTACAAGGTAGCATGTTGGGACCACTTAACTTATCTTTCTCATATATATTAATGATCTCCCTATTTTTGTACCACATGCTAAACTAGTTATGTATGCTGACGATATATGCATGATCATATCTGATCCTATAAAAAATACTCTCATAAATAAAGTGAATTCATCTTGGAGAGAATTTTCACGTTGGTGTTTTAAGAACAATCTCTTAATTAATACAGCGAAAACTATTATTATCGAGCACCGTAGTATGCGAAGAAAACGGTCTATAGATACATTCATTTTTGATAAGGTTATAGTGAAAGCATCGTCAAGTATAAAGTTCCTAGGAACTATCTGCGATAGTCTCTTGGGACAATCATGTCAGCTACGTCTGCAATAAATTAAATAAATGTTACTATTTATTAACAACATGAAGTCAATGTTAGACATCGAAACTCTTTTGAATGTATATTATGCATATGCATACTCAACAGTAGCATATAATATTATAGTATGGGGGCAGGGTAGAGATATTCAAAGGGTTTTTATTTCACAAAAAAGAATTCTCAGGTTTATATTTGGCATTAACCCGAGAGCATCGTGTCGGGACATATTCAAAAGTAAGAAAATATTAACCGCAACTTCTGTATATCTTCTAAAGCTGTTAAGTTACATTCATTCAAACAAACAGAACTTTCTGAGACACTGTGATACTCATGACCATAACACCAGGCGCAAGCATAATCTTATAACTGCCAAGGTAAAAAATACTTATTGTTCCAAAACACCCAACATAGTTGAAGTATTACAACTGTTAATTTCATGTATTGTATGTATTATGTTAACCAGTCTTATTCCGTTGTTTAACGGAGAAAATGACAATAAATAAATTACAATTACAATTACAAAATGGTTTGATGCCATGAAACGAGTTCATATTAATAAATTAAAATAAAAATAAAAATAAATATACTCTAAAATTTCGATTAAAAGGAGTAAAACGCAAAAGTTAACTTTTATTCAAACTAATGTCCATTACCTATTGCTGTATTGCAACGTAGTGCCTTTATGTATGATATAATTGCACCTCGCTACTCGTAATCTGCGATATCTTTTTCCTTAACGCATGTCTTCCGAACTAAAACTGGTTATTATAGAGCTGCTAATGTGGATTTTGGTATTACTAAGGTGATTCCATCTAACGAACGCTAAGTTGGGAAACTATTTAGGAAGTTGTGGCCGCCACCACTCAGTCAATACAGACTTGTTTCAGTTGTACAGTATTCTCACATAGGTATTTATTAAATACCGATACCTTCCGCAAAATTAACGTTAATACTCTGGATCTTCGTAAACACTAAAATTCCATTTTGCTAAATGCCAAGAAATGTGACGTGGCTTGTTAGTGCGCAATTCAGTTTACTTTGGATATTCACTCCTTCATGCGCGGTTAACAAGTATTCTTCGATCTTTAAACCTCTCTAATCAATTTTCACCGCTTTCATTCAATATTTGTACTAACCTTATACGTCCAGAATTCTTCTACTTATCTGGCTTGTATAATACACTTATTTATGTTAGCAACTTATTGTAACACTTTGTCCCGTTTTGGTTGAAATTGTAGGGTATCTCGTTTGGGAGCAGATAGAAAGATGCGGTTTTCGCGACCATGTGCTACTTTTTCGTGAAACGAAGGATGTCACAAACAGAACTGCCATAGTCCTATTAGATTTGAGATACAGCGGAAATTCAAATTTGCACATTTTGACTGTAACTCTTATTCGATTTATCGAAATGGTGAAAAGTGGTTTTTATACAGAATTTTCCGTAGAATTTATTGGCGTGTATAGTTTTCTCCACAAAAAGTCAGTTTCTTCGCAATAAACAAAAGTTTCGTTGTTTTTAATGGAACACCCCATAAATTTTTTATTATATAATAGAGGTTACTCTCAGCTTTCAAAAAATATATATTGTGTGGCACTTCTTTTGCATTATTAACTTCAAAAATAAATGTTACGTTAGTTTAACACTTTGAGGATACAGTTGGCCATGAAACCTATAAACTCAGTATAAACGCGTATTTTCTTAAACACCCAAGATGTATTTGAGTATTAAAAAAGGGCTACTAGATTTTTACTGCTTTATTATAATTATAAATATGTAAATACGCGATTATAATCAATCTAAGGACTTTTAGGCTGGAATGCAAAAATTTTGTGGGGAAAACTATGCACGTCACTAAATTCTACGTAAAATTCTGTATAAAACCCACTTTTCACCATTTCGATAAATTACAAGGCAAAGCAGTTACGAAGGATGCTTAAAATGTGCAAATTTTGAATTTCGCCCTGTATGTCAATTACTAATAGGACTATGACAATTTCAATCAAAATGGGACACAGTGTACAGTAATTTCAATTATGGTCACTCAAAAAGGCATACTATTGCCTTGAGATACCAACTTTTTTTTTATGATTGTGGACCTAAACAGGCTAAATTAGGCCTATCGTGCTAAAGCACTCAGGAACACTTAAGAGGATAGATAGAGGGATAATGAATTGCCAATAGATGCCTATGAACAGCTACCTTAAATTTTCTTATATCATAAGTGGGAGGAAAGCAGGAACTAGGGAGATCATTCCAGAGTTTAGAAGCCGTTGTAATAACGATAATACAAAGAAAGAACTGAAACCATACTTCTATGCTCAAGGGACTGTATGTGAGAAGTTAAGGACGGGTTATTTATAAGCCTAATCGCTCTCTTTTGAATACGATCAACGATATCGAGAGCGTATTGGGGAGCACTAACCCAAAGGTGAGAATTATATTCCAGATGAGGCCGAGTTTGGGCCTTATACAGCAGAAGGAGTTGTCGAGAGGTAAAATATTGCTTAGATCTGTACAAAAAACCAATTTTACTAGCAGCTGTTTTGGTAGCTGACAGAAGATGGTCAACCCATGAGAGATTTGAAGATACAGTCATACCCAACAGAGTAATAGAGTCTGAAAACTTAAGAACTGAGCCATTCATACTTACAACAGGAAATGATCGATCTTTTTTGAGGGACATAAGGCAACACTGAGTTTTGTTAGCATTAAATTTAACTAGATTCAGTAATCTAGTTGATGAGGGTATCATTGCTTCCCTATTCGAGAATACGTTGAATGTCTTTGTTGAGTGAATATTGCCATTTCGGCTTTAATTTCTTGATTTGACATAGAAGGTGGATTATCACTATGAGAAGACTGAGATGAACTACAGTGAAGAATGCTATCGTAAGCAAAGCAATGGGTGGGGTTAGTTGTTGGAGAAATAAGGTCATTTATGTACAGCAGAAAAAGTGTAGGCGCTATTACGCCTTTGAGATATCTAAAGCGACTACAACTGTATCACCGGACTGCTCTACTGTATTGTTCCAAACGTGGGTCATATATGAAAGAAGGTCGCCTGTTGAACGACTTTGCCTAAACGCATATTGGTGTTTGTTAGTTTCAAGGAACGTGAGCAGTTGCTGATTGATGGCTTTTTCCATGATTTTAGACAAAATGGAAGTGAAGGCAATTGGTCGGTAGTTTGAGGGATCGGTCTTATCGCCTTCTTTGGGGATAGGTTGAACATTTGCTAACTTCCATGATGAAGGGAATTCCCCACAATACATAGAGATCGTGTAGAGCTTAGATAAGACTGGTACTAGTTCGGGGGAACATTTCTTTAAGACAATAGCTGGGATACCGTCTGGGCCAGTCGCCTTATAGAGATCAAGCCTACTGATGATCGATTCCAAGAGCTTGTACCGAAAATGAATTGGTTTCATAGCGTATGAAGAAGCGTTGACTAGGGGCACACCTTTTCCAGAATCATTGAGACACGAGTTTGATCAAATCCACAAAAACATTGGCTTTGTCTACAGAATCAGCAACTACCGATCCATCAATAGACGTCAGGGGGGAAATGAAGATGTTCCAAAATTTTTACTAATGGCTTTAGCTAAAGACCAAAATTTAGCTAGTTCATTGCATTTTCGTATTCTACATGACTGTCGACCGATTTATTAGATTTCCATTTAATGTAATATTTATTTTTTAAAGATATTGCATCAGTACAAGCCTTATTGAACCAGGGTTCAACGTGAATGACCTATACGGTACTGTATTTTTGGAATGTATAACTCCATTCCCATGAGGATGACTTCAGATACTGAAAAAGCAATGTCCGAAGAAGAGCACAACTTAAAACAATATTCTCACCATGGAAAGGTTGCAAGGAAATCCCGTAAATCACTCCATCGAACTGACTTAAAACACCACAAGGTTCTATCGGTTTTGCGAACAACAGTGGAATTAGGTACAGTAGAAATGATTTTTATTAGACAATGGCCGGAAAGACCTAAAGGCGAAAGAACGGAAGTTTTATAAACAAGAGGGTTTGATGTAAGAAAGAGATCCAGAAGATGTGGAGTATGGTTAGGGTTATCAGGGATTCTTGTGGGTTCAGAAATCATTTGTGTGAGATCACATGAAATAGCAAATGTTTCTGCACTATGACCAGCGGGATTTGTAGTAGATGAAAACTGAAGCCAATTAGAGTTATGAACATTGAAATCGCCTACAATTGAGATATCGCAAGATGGAAACTGAGACAGGAGATAGTCAACTTTCATACTAAGGTAATCGAAGAAGTCTTGAAAGTTACTGTCATTAGGAGACCTATAAATGCAACAGTAGAATTTCAAAAAATTGGGACCAGAATGTTTAAACCAAATCACGTCAAAATTTTTATTTTCTAAGGAAGAAACCCTCTTGCAAGCAATTCTGTCCTTGATGTAGGCACATACGCCTCCTTTACATCGAAAGTTAGAGTGAATGTGGTATTGAGGAAATTGCAAGTCAGGTGACTCGGAGCTTTCAGAGGAGACTTGTGTTTCAGATAAAAACAAAATATCAGGTTGTAATTGTTCAAGATGTTGGTGAATAGCATTAAGATTAGACCTGATACCGCGGATGTTGCAGTAGTGAATCAGAAAGTTGATACTTTCGATGACCGAGGTCGCTTGGGCCCTGCCCTTCTGGACATCCGAATGGGGCAGGATTTTAGGTCCGGAATTTATAACCCTAGAAACCACAGCCATCTTATTTTTCCGATAGGAACAGTAAAGGCAAGAAGGAAGAATAAGGATGAGAATAGATTAAGGATGATGGAAAAGGTAACTAGCAGCCCTAACTGAGCTCAAAATATCGGAGACCCAATATTAAGGAGCCCATGGTAAGGGTGGTGGTACCTCCCCGGCTGGCATGGAGTATACATGCCTACCACCTGCAAACGGATTCCTTTTTCCCAATGTTGTGCACGGGTGGGGATTTAAGGGTGCAAGAAATGACACAGTTAGTTTGCTCAGCCACACCTAAATTTTCTGCAAACGCGGTTATTTCTCGACGGGGTGTATAATAAATGAAAATGTAAATACACGCTCTCATAACTATTCCCAGAGCAAGCACTTATTGGGTAACAGTTATTTATGTGAAAGTAGTAGGTCCCGTTTACTCTCAATTACCATTTAGGTTTGCAATACATTTTAAATCAACTGCTAAATACAAAAAGAAAAACAAGCTTGGTATGGTTGTCTATATAGGTTTGCTACATTATTTCAGAAAGAAAATCTTTAAATCTGAAGGCAACTTTTGCGCAACAGGCACAAATCTTATTGATGTAGTAAAATACAGCATTTTGTTAAATTGTTCGGAAATTATTCGGTTCTCACTGAACTAGTAGTCTCTGGTAGCTAATATTTTAATGTGATGCTGCGGTTTACCTTGTTTAAAATTCTGTGCATGAATACTATGAATAATTCACTATCATGTAAATGATTTAACCGAACTTGGCATTTTGCTTAAAATGGTGTAATTTATTCATGATTATAGTGTTAACAAACTTCTCCCGGTCTAGCTGACTAAGCAAATACGATCACATTGAAATCACGGTTGCGCACTATCTTTCTTTACACTGACCACACGTTTAACATTTTAACTTTACATAGATTTCAAGTTGTGTTTCGTTATTTGATTGTTTTTTATAACTTTTTGGTTGTTTACTTAATTTTCTCGTAACTTAATTTATTAATCTTGTGTAATAATGCACGTATTTTTAAATACGTTAGAAGTGATATAATGCCCTAGGTCATTATGAAATTAGCATAGTTACCAAACCTGACTGATCAAATTCGATTATATTTTTTGCTAAATAAAGGTCAAAACCACTTTGTTTACGAATGACATTAAATGTGAAAAATAAAATTTAATATCTTTTTTTAATTGAATAACACACTAAAAGGACATTAAATATAGAAGGCACCACGGGTGTTACACGAATAAGAGTTTCGATTAAAGTACACTGTTGGCCTCGGGTCATTATTATACCCGTAACACCCTTGATACCTTAATTACTATAATGTTCTTATACATAAGTTTAAATGGTTACCCGATTGTAATAGGATACTCCTAATCTTTAATGCATGCCGATGTATTGGGCAACATTTGTATAGGTTGTTTTTATACTGTAATCAAAATATTGTAATTAGAAGGGTTATTATTGATTATTTCGAAGGTTTGACAAGTGACACAACACGTATAAATTTTTAATTCTTTTTAATTTAGAAATTATTTTTTTATCATAAAAAAATCTTCGGACTGTACCATGTCAATTTATGAAAACAATGACGATTAACCAAGCATGGACCTATTTGTTTACCATTTGTACAGGGCGTGGCGCGAAGAGCTTTGATTAAAAGTAATGGCGGATACAGTTATGTTAAAAATCTGAAATTACGAAGCTGTAGATTTTGGATGACGCTGAGTTCAAATACAATATTGTCCTGAATGTGACACTTCCGGTTATACCGGAAGTAGACGTCAACTTTGTTATTTTAAATGGAACCTAATATTTTTTATTTTATTTTCGAATTCTACATGAAATTTTAGATAAAATTTGTGCACAATGTCCTATACCAAATATGAAGTATTTTCGAGATATTTCGATTTTTTTTTAAATTTTGAAAAAATCCTAGTCCACATTGAGTAACGATATCTCCATTAAAAACGAAGCTAGTGACGTGAAATTGTAACCAATAAACAACAAGCGCTTGCCCGTTAACTCCATATATCCATCTCATTGATATTTCATACAAGGTGTTTACCGCCAACATGCACAATTTAAATCATTTATAAGTTGCTTACTTTAAATAGAACACTCTGTATTATATTACGTTTTCCGCTGTATTTTTGTAAGCCAATTCGTTTGGTATCAGTATTCCCTATACCTAAATCCAACCACTTTTGAGCTATTTCATTATCTTAGATAAAACATAACAACACTTAATTATTTCAACATTAGTAAAGGGTAGGCCATGACTGTCAAAGATTTGATAGTTAGAACGTTAATTGTCCATGTTGTTTTGACAGTTTTCTTTACCAGTTTGGATTTCATAGTAAATAATGGCAAATGTAGGATTTACTAATGATCATTTTTTAAATCTTATTATTATTTACGGCGAGTGTAATAGAATTGTTGAACGGACTTGTCGTGTTTTTGCAGAAAGATATCCAAATCGACCAAATGCAACTGGTGATATTGTAAGAAGATTGCTTAAAAACTGCCGTCAGTTTGGTCAATTTAAGACAAAAATTAATAAAAATAAACCACTAGTGGACAGTGACATAAACGAAATTAATGTTTTCGGTTATTTTACGGTTTCTCCAAATGCCTCCATTAGAGATTGCGAGAGAAATTTTACTTTGTCAACGAGAATAATTCATCACATTTTAAAAAAACACAAATAGAAACCATTTTCATATCATTTGGTGCAACACTTACAATTAGGTGATCTTCTTCGAAGGGTAGAATTCTGTGAATGGTTTTTAATGAAGACCCAAGAGGATGAAAACTTCATAAAAAAAGTTATATGGTGTGATCAAGCAAAGTTTAGCAAAAATGGATTATTTAATCGACATAATTCCCATTTTTGGTCTAATGAAAATCCACATGTTAGTAGAGAACGTTATTTCCAAGATAGTTGGAGTTTGAATGTTTTTTGTGCAATAAAAGACGATAAAATTTTAGCATTAAAATTTTATGATGAAAATTTAAAAGGTACAAGATATTGCCACATTTTAGAAGAAGACATACGACCGGCGTTACTTACTTTAAGAAATGCAGAGGCGACTTCAGCTTGGTATCAGCAAGATGGAGCACCTCCTCATAACTTTGGGCCAGTTGCTCAGAATTTTTAATACATGTTTGATGATAGATGGATTGCCAATCAGAACCCGTTTCGTTGGCCAGCTCGCTCTCCTGATTTCGCTCCTCTAGATTTTGGTATTTGGAGTTACATTAAAAATCAGGTATTTTCCAAACCTGTTACGACAAAGGAAGATATGATGCAGAGAGTCTTACTTGCTTTTAATTCTCTAACACCTGTCCATATTTTCAGAATTACAAGACATCACTTAATGAAAAGGATTCATAAATGTTTAGAAGTAGATGGTGCTAATTTTGAACACTTATTATAAAACTTTATTTGTTTAAAATTAGTTGTTTTTGTTTGTAAGTTATCTAATTAAATTAATACAAAATACCTAGTCAACGTTTTTAATGATATCCACAATTAATAATCCTTTCAGGCTATTGGTTACTTTTCAGAAATAATAACTTATTAAATAATAACAAAATATCACCTTAAATAATGTAAATCATTGCCTACCCTTTACTAACGTTGAAATAATTAAGTGTTGTTATGTTTTAACTAAGATAATGAAATATCTTAAAAGTGATTCGATTTAGGTATAGGGAATACTGATACCAAACGAATTGGCTTAAAAAATACAGCGGAAAATGTAATAAAATACACGGTGTTCTATTTAAAGTCAGCAACTTATAAATGATTTAAATTGTGGATGTTGGCGGCTAAGTTTAAAACACCCTGTATAAAATATCAATGAGATGGATATATGGAGTTAACGGGAAAGCGCTTGTTGTTTATTGGTTACAATTTCACGTCACTAGCTTCGTTATTAACAGAGATATCGTTATTCAATGTGGACTAGGATTTTTTCAAAATTTAAAAAAAAATCGAAATATCTCGAAAATACTTCATTTTTGGTATAGGACATTGTGCACAAATTTTATCTAGAATTTCATGTAGAATTCTACTTCCGGTATAACCGGAAGTGCCACATTCAGGACAATATTACATTTGAACTCAGCGTCATCCAAAACCTTCAGCTTCGTAATTTCACAATTTTAACATAACTGCATCCGCTATTACTTTTAATCAAAACTCTTCGCGCCACACCCTGTATAGAGTATATAGGACATCAAATAGTAAACGTACGAACATATATATCATAGATAAATAAGTGTATATAAGACATCAAATATTAAACATACGAACATATATACTATATATATATATATATATATATATATATATATATATATATATATATATATATATATATATATATCACAGATATATAACTATATATAAATAAACTTTTTCAGTATCACAGAAATGATCACAGATTATTTACTAAGGCGTTCCTATGAATCACCTGTACTTAGTGGAGGTATTCTAGGTTTGCCTTTCGGCCATTCCTCCTTTTTTTCTTGCCTCGCCTCTAGTACCGTCTCCTCATCAGGAGTGGTAATACTGGAGTGATTAGACCCTCTTCTGCGCTTAGCGCCACGTGTTTCAGACTCCATGTATTCTATCTCAGGTGGCCAGGTAGATTTACTTTTTTTATTCCCTTCACCGATAGTTATTTCCGGTTGAGTAGGCTCAACCATTCTTTGAATGGGATTATCGTCTGTATTTTTCTCAATAAGAATTTTCATCAATTGACCCATTTCCACTTACTTGCTGCGTGGCCTGGTTTTCCACCACGGACGCCGAGTAGTCGATTGATGACGGTCGAGTGAGGCCTTCCCGCTGCGCCTCGCTCCCGACCGGTACTGGGGACAATCCGAACCCCTGCAGCGTAAACTGTGGGCGCCCCGAAGGGCTCGTTTTATTGTCCATTGTCCATGATCATAGCTTAGTCGTCCTCATTGTATTTTAACGCTACCTTCCAGCGGCCAAGGCCTTTTTTGTTATTTTTACTTTTTTTTTCAACAGAGAACAAGGGACAGAAAGAAAGAAAAGCACAGGACTAAGATTTCAGACAAAATACACCAAGTAAGAGTACGAGTAGACGAAAACAGACGACTTGAGATCACTTGGCTTCACCACTGCTGGCAACAGTGGCTACTGGACCTCCCCACCACGTCAAGGTGGATCTCATCGAGGAGGTATTATTATTATTATTATTGTTATTTGTTCCTTCGCATTTAAGTGCGTCGACTGCTAAGGTCATTGGTACTATTATCAATACCCGGTTAAAGCGCTGTAGATATTCCTAAGTCTAATATCAAATTTTGTTAAAAACTTTGATCGCCCGCATGAAACTTATACTGGCTTTGATTTTGGTCGGATCCATCAGGTTGTGTCTCTTGTATTGTCCGACAGACCCGGCCGTTGTCGAATTTGACTATAACCATCGCATTCGCCAAGAAAGTAGGATACAGTTAAACGGTCACAGCAATCATGGCAATTTGGGGGATCTTGGCCCTTGAGCAAATAAGAATGGGTAATAGCCGTGTGGCCGACTCTCACTCGATGAAGTCTAACCAGCTCAGATCTTGACAGTTGGAACGGTGGTCGCCATCGGTTAATGTTGTTTTTAATAGATCTTAGCTCGTTTTTGGTGTCACCCCATTCCGCTGCCCGAACTTCATAGCAAAGAGATCTTATGTGTTTTTTAACATCAACGTGTCTGTGCATGTTCACTTCGACGGTAACTCCGTCCGCCGCTTGACGAGCTGCTCTACCGGTTAACTCGTTTCCCCTTATACCAAGGTGGCTGGGTAACCAGATGAAAGTTACCTGTTTCCCTATGTCACAAAGGTGTTTGATCAAGGAAATGATGTTTTGTGATAGGGGATCGTCAGAAAAAGGATCGGAGATACCATGAAGCGCACTTGGTGCATCGGTGGTTATAATAAATCTATGTGAGTCGTGTTTTAAGTCGCACCAGCGCAGACTCTGCCAGATTGCGTATGCTTTCGCAGTATAAATGGACGCGTGTTTAGGAAGGGTCCAAACATGAGCAACATCGCCCACGACAAATAAAGATCCAACTCCTGTATTGGTTTTGGACTCGTCTGTGTGCAAACGTATTGCTGCTGGGTATTCACTGAGGATTGCCCGAAAGTTCTGGGAGATCAGAATTGGGGAGTCCTTATCTTTGTTATGTACCATGAGATCAAAGCGAATATTTACTTCTGATGTTAGCCATGGAGCAATTTCTGCTGTACCTACAGGTAATATCCCCGGTAACGAAAACTGCAGATTTTTGAGTAATTCTTGTGCTCTCACGCATGCTGGTCTGGTAATGCTTGCCCGATTTCTATACTCGTTTAGGTTTTGGCTCATAAGAGGGTAGTTCGGGTGTCGTGGTTGGGCTCTAACTCCAATCGTATAATTTAGGAGTAACGTTTGAAACCGTACTCTTAAAGGTGGAACTCCAGTTTCACTGCATATACTTACTACAGGGCTTGTTAGAAAAGCTCCTATAGAATACCTAAGCGCCGCATGGTGTATAGGGTCCAAACGCTTCAACAAGGATTTTCGGGCAGAGCCATATACCACGCAGCCGTAATCAATCCTAAACAATACCAAAGACCGATAGACTCGTAGCAGAACATCGGGTCAGCTCCCCATTGAGTACTGGCTAGACATTTGACGACATTTAAGGCTAACTTACATTTTGTAATGAGATTTTGAACGTGTTCGTACCAAGAAAGCTTAGAATCAAATATTAATCCCAAGAATTTGACAGAGTTTTTAGGCAGTATCATATTGTCTTTAATATATAAAAGAGGGCGGTAGTGAGGCCTTCGAAGTCAGCAGAAGTGTACGCAGTGAGTTTTGTCTCTACAAAACTTAAACCCATTTGTCTCTGCGTTTAAAACGACACAGTCTATTGAGTTCTCGAGTTTTTGGCTGACAGATCCTATCGTGGGTCCAGAATAAAAGACGTGGAAATCGTCTACGTATAGACACCTTCCAAGACTGGCACCAACTGACGACGTCAAGTCGTTAATGGCAACTGCAAATGGAATAACCATTTTCGAGTTTCCTAATAGTGGATAGGGAATCTCCAACTCGAACCCTAAATGTACGATCGCTCATAAAGGACAACATAAATGACGGTAAGATGCCACGTATTCCCCAATTATAGAGTTTTCGCAGAATGCCATACCTCCAAGTCATGTCGTAGGCCTTATCGGTATGTTGCCTCTGCTGGAAAGAGCTTTGAATTGAGTTTTCTAGGTACACCAGTTGATCCGTCGTGGCCCGATGTTTTCGAAATCCTGCCTGGTGTGGAGCTATTAGATTTTTGGATTAGTCTGTTACTAACCATTCTCTCCAAAACCTTACCCAGACAACAAGTAAGGCTGATAGGCCGATAACTAGATGAAAGTAGAGGATCTTTGCCTTCGTTTAGCATATGGACGATAACAGCGGTCTTCCAATGACTTGGGTAAGTACGTTTTTCTCATATCTTGTTAAAAATGGTCAGTAAAATGGACTTAAATGCAGGGGTTAGATTCTGAATCATCTCGTAGTTTATCGTGTCCACATCAGGGGTCATTGAGTTGGAATGATTTATAACGTATTCTAATTCGACTATAGAAAAGGTACGTTATAGTTGCTGGCTTCGGGCGTGCTAAAATCGAGAACCACTTCTTCTTGAGACTTCCGTACTAGAAAGCTTTGTTCGTAGTATATATATATATATATATATATATATACGATATATATATATATATATATATATATATATATATATATATATATCGTGTACTACTCGTAACTTCGAACTGTGATGCCAAAGTTTCTACCATCACTAACGGATTATCAGTGAGAGAGCCGTCGTTTACTCGTAAACGTGTAGGATACGTAGTATTTTTCTTACCGCCTATAGCTTTAATTTTCTGCCATACTTCTTTAGTATTTGAAGTTGCAGACAAGGAAGATACATATTCACTCCAAGACGATCTCTTGCTTTGCAAAGTCATACAGCGGTCTTGAGCTCTTGCTTTTTTTAAAGGCAGTTAGATTATCGTTTGATGGATGCTTACAAAATCTATTAAAAGCTCTGTTTTTGTTTCCAATGGATTCTATAACTTGAGGACTCCACCAGGGAACCGCACGTTTTAGCGGTACATTGTTGGACAGAGGAATTCTTTCTTGTGCTGCTTGCAAGACGGCGTTGGTAAAATCATCGACGTTCTTTACTAGGTTATCCACAATGTTAGGAAGAAAGAGGCATTATTTAAAGATTTTCCAATCAGCTTTGGCCGTTATCCTTCGGCGGGGTCGAACTTTTTGTGTCGTTGGATGTTTCGTGGTGATGATGATGGGGAAGTGGTCGCTACTATAAAGATCGTCAGCAACTTCCAAATTGAGTTGTGAAACAAGCCTAGCTGAGGAGATCGATAAATCTATTGCAGAAAATCTTCTGGACCTTGTATTGGAATAAATTGGCGCACCAGTATTAAGTAATACCTAGTTATCCCTATCCAAGAGCTGTTCTATTTGGTATCCTCGTGTGTTTCCTTGCGCTTATCCCCAAAGAGGGTTATGTGAGTTGAAATCACCCACCAGTAGAAAAGTAGCCGGCAGTTGAAATACAATTTACTGAGATGCGAATAGCTACAGCCCGCAGAGGTGTTTAGCTGGATTTCTGTAAACTGTATATCGTTTCTCACTATACGGCGACTCCTCCACTAGACCGTACAGTAGGATCTGCATCTTTTCTTATAGTAGTATACCCTTTTAGCGAGTATGGCTGACCAGGTCTAAAATGTGTTTCTTCTAAACACATCGGCTCGGTTTCAGAGAGTAGAAGTTTTAATTCACAATAATGGTGAATACACCCATTACAGTTCCACTGCACTATATTGTTTGTTTGAGAATTAAATGTGAAAATGCGCAGTATGGCGGTTCTCTCTGAACACATAAAATATAAATAGGTAACATAAATAAATGAATGTATATAAAATATATAAATATTAAAGACATGTTAAAAGTGAATACAGACATACTTAAAGACAAAAATAAATAAAATCAGGTGTTTAGACGACGAATATCACAGGTAATATCACAGTTTAAATTTATCACAGAAGTATATCACGTATTGTCTGGTATGGGTCCTCTTGCTTTATCCTTAGGCCAACCTTTCTTTTTCTTTGTTGCGTCTTTTAAAACAGCTTCGTCAATTGACTCTAAGCTGGACCGCATCGAATGCGTAGGCGATGTGGTAACAGACGAAGGTGCTTCGAATCTCATCCGCTTTCCGTTTACGGTTTCCACGTCCACTATACTTAATTTTGCTTCAGCAGTAGAAATTAAGTGCGACGAGGGACGAGCAAAGTTTGAAGTTTCAGCAGAATGATCATTGCACTGAACTTTAAGCAGATATCGAAATATTTTTAGGTGAGTCAGTAATAGAGGATTTAACTTTCTCTAAGGCTTGCTTTACAACACCTATTTCTTTTGTGACCAACTTGACTATTTCTGAAAGAACAGATTTAACAATAGATTCGACGTTAACAATATTCTCGGCTATGGATGCTGTTACGGAAGCGTAAGATTGTACAAACATCTGCGGCCTAATTCGCATTAATTCAGACTTTGCTTCACCATAATTAATTCTTTTCTCCGTTTTGATTCGTTGAATTTCGGTTTTACGTTTGTATATTGGGCAGTTGGTGGATCGCGCTGAATATCCTCCTTGACAGTTATGCCAACCATGGGAAGTTCACACGGTTGACCATCATGAATAGCTTTGCCATATATTCAGACTTGGATCTATCGGCAATTAGTTGACTTATGTCCGAACCTTTGGTAACGGAAACATCTTAGCGGTTGAGGCACATACTGACAAACGGGCAGATTGTATAATGCAATATTGACCTTGTTGGATAGGTAAGTCGCGGCGAACGTTAACAGAAATGAACCCGTTCCTATTACACTACCATCTCTCCGTGTCGTCTCCAGTTTTACTTCTACTACTCCGACAGGTGCCAGTTCTTCCTTAATTTCGTCTACTGTACAATTAAAAAGGTCAGAGCATGTGATGACACCCTTTGAATAGCTTAAGGTACCATGAGGATACGTAGTAACGTTATAACCTATAAACTGTTTCAGATTTAACAGCGTATTTGTTTGGCGAATAGTGAAAGTTTTTACTAACAAACCTTCCTTTGTTTTATTTACAGAACGAACTTTTCCCACAACCTCTCTAATACCACGAGCTATTAGAAAAGGGTTAACTTTCAAAAAATTACTGTCTAACCGTTTCAATAAAATAAATTTTGGCTGAGATGCCTTAACACTACCGGGGTTTGAACTATCGGGCCCAATATTTCTTTTGTTAACACCCAACGGGGTATTATCTCCATAGAGTTTGCCTGTTCTTCACTGGGTCGTTTATCCTTATCGGTAGTTCTTTCTGGGGAAACTACCAAACCCCTGTTAATACGGAGTGAATTATCCATAAGAAATAAATTAACTTCATTTTTCAAGCTCCCCATCCTCCCAGGAGCGTCAAATGGGACGACAACATCGTGAACCGATATGAACGCCAGGGATACTTGAAAAGTATAGCCTCCCGAGTTGAGATCTAGTGAGCCCTACTCTACCTCGCAAAGACTCGCTAACGTTGACTCGAAGAAATAAGATATAGAAAGATGGAGAAGAAAAACAAAGGAATACTAAAGAGTACTTATGAAAAAAGGAAAAAATAGGATAGGAAAGATAGAGAGAACTAAGCGGCCAAAGAGCCGACAAGCCGATTGATCCCCCCTGGCTAGAAGGGGACCGCACATCTACAGGGAAGTCAAGGCCAAAGCAGTGTATTGGGTGGATACTCCTCACCGTCAACTGCCAGGATCCCCTTTTCCCCCTTACGGGACGCCACGCACGGCAAACGCGTGGATTCATTGCTCGCTTCCTACGGTCACTGGGACGGGCGTGAGCGAATTCCTCCCCTGAGCCCACAGGGGACAAAAAACAATAGACAAGGACCAAGAAAGCCAAATAAGATGAAGACGAACGACATGCGACCAGCGTTAGTGTCACCCGGGGAGTAATACGTGGAGGTGCTGGTTCGACTTTACTCCCCATATTATTATTATTATTATTATTATTATTATTATTATTATTATTACTATTTTCTTTAGATTAAATGGCGCCGACTGCTATGGTCTTATGGCCATTTCATATGTATATTTGTATGTTTACTGGGTTTTCAGTTATGTTTAAATGTATTTATACAGATCTGTGTCCTTCAGAAAGCGAAGGAACTGTTGAGCTTTGTGCTCATCTGCATTTATTATGTTTTCAATGTTACTGTCCAGTTTCAGCCTAGTTCTGACAATATTATACAATGGGCATATATATATATATATATATATATATATATATATATATATACATTACAATGGTTACATTTCCTTCTGGCTGTTTTGCCCAGTAGATATAGGTGTGTTAGATTGGTGTGTCCTATTCTGATCCTAGCCGCAACAACTTCATCCCTTCTTGAGAGTTTGCCGGGTTTCCACGCTTCTATGTTTGTTTTATATTTTGCTAACCTCGTGTTTGATTGGTTCTACACAGCTTGCCATTCAGATATTGCTTTAGTTCTTAGGTATTGCTTGAGATCTTGTGGTGCGACTGTTAAGATGTCTTTAAATGTTTTAGTAGCAGCTTCTCTTGCAGTTGCGTCTGCTCTTTTGTTTCCCTCTATATCTACATGTCCTGGAATCCAAATTATAATAATTTTTTAGGGATCTTTAATAAACTGTGTATTGGTTCTTTGATCATAATTGTTACAGGGTCGCTTGTAGAGTTTTGTTCTCTTATAATTTCGATGGCGCTTAGGGAGTCACTGAAGATAATATATTTTGTGTCATTGTAGTGTCTTCATAGAAAAGCGCCTGCCAAATTGCGTACAGTTCAGCAGATATACTACTGGTTATAACGTTATGGGACCAATTGTGTTCTGTGCCCTCAATGGACAATCCACTACCAACTCCATCTTTTGACTTTGACCCGTCGGTGTATATTTTTATGTGCTTTGGGTACTGGTTTATAATTGTATTAAAGCGTTTGTGGTAAGTTGAAGGTAATGTATCTTTCTTTTTTAGGGTTTTTAAATCTAACATAATCTTTGTTTCAGGTTCTAACCATGGTGGTGTCTCAGGTTGTGCAAGGTTTATTACTGTTGGTAGGTGTACGTCCATTTCTTTTATAGCCTCTAGAGCTCTTATAATAGTCGGTCTACTCACTGATCGCCTTTTCTCAAACTTTATTATCGTTTCCTTATCTTGTATTATTGGGTAATTTAGATGCTGTGGGAGTGACATAATTTTAGAAATATAGTTATATAATTGAATTTTTCTGCATATTTTCAGTGATGTTGCGCCTGAATCCGCAAGGATTGACATTATGGGACTCGTTCTAAACGCACCTGTTGCCATTCTTATTCACTTTGGCGTGTACTTTGTTCAAAGGCCTTAGTACTGACATTCTTGAAGATGAATACGCAATGCTGCCATAATCAATAACTGAGAGTACACATGCATTATATAGTTGGAGCAGAACACTCTGGCTACTCACCAGTTTATATTGCTTGAACATCCTATGAGGTTTAGCCGTTTGTTACATTTGGCGACCAAATTTGTAATATGCCGCTTGAAGTAAAGCTTCTTGTCAAAGGTGACACCTAGCAGTTTTATATTGTCTGTTGAGGGAATCTACTTTCCATAAATATAGAGTATAGGTTCAGTGTGTTATGTACGCAAACGGCAGAAGTGAATCATGGATGTTTTATCCTCAGCGAAGTTTAGGCCCATGGTCTCAGCTCGTGTCGTTATTTCGTTAATCGCTAGCTGAAGTTTTTGTTGAATGTTTTGGCTTGTGCCGTCTTTACAGAAAGTGATCAGATCGTCTACATATATCCATTTATCCACGGATGTGATTTCGGAAATAAGTTCGTTGATACCGATCAGGAACAGTGTACAGCTTAAAACTGACCCTTGTGGAGCTCCGTTTTCCTGTATGTGTGCTTCAAACATAGAATTTCCTACCCTAACTGTATAAGTTCGCTGTGTTATAAAGCTAATTATTGTTTTGCCTAGTTTACCCAGCAGTCCCCATTCGTGTAATTTTTTGATTAGTTCATATGCTTTCCTTACATCAAAACTTACGGCAACCGTATGCGTTCTGTCTAGGAAACTCTTCAGTATGTAATCTTCTAGGTATACTAATTCGTCCATTGTAAAGTGGTGTCTTTGAAATCCTGTTTGGTATTTTGATATTAAGCTATTTTTTTCTAGATACCACATTAATCTTTCATTTATCATCCCTTCTAACACTTTACTCATGCAGCTGGTCAAAGATATGGACCTGTAGTTCACGGGATTAGTATGGTCTTTACCCGGTTTGGGTATAGGGACAATTATAGGTTTTTGCCATTCTGTGGGGTAGGTACCTTTACTATGGATTTCATTATATATGTCTAATAGTTCTTGTTTTTAGTTGTCGGGAGATTTCTGAGCATGGCGTTAACAGCACTGTCTGGCCCTGGTGCAGTGTCTCTAGTATCTTTTAGTACCTTGTCTAATTCCCTTATACTAAACTGTGTATTGTAGTTACAATCTACACATGTGCTAAAATCTAGGGGAGTTTCATTTTGTCTCTTATTTAACTGGAATATCCTATTATAGTTTTCTGTGCTGCTATTTGGTTGAAATTGCTTCGCCAATGCTTCGGCTATATTTTTGGGGTCTACAAGTTTGTTGTTACAAATGAGTACTGGTGACATTGTGTTAATGTTTTTTTCCTATTATTCTCTTAGCCTTAACCCAGACCTCACATATATCCGTTGATGAGTTTATCTTTTTTACGTATTCTTCCCACGACTTCTTTTTTGCTATTAAAATGGTTCTGTGTACCTGTGCGCGTATTTTTTTGAAGTTTACCAAGTTTTCATTTGTTGGTTGTTTTTTAAAACGGTTGAACGTTTTTCTTTTCTCTTTTACTGCACTGGCTATCTCTTGTGACCACCATGGTACACTTTTTCTTTTAATACACCCTTTAGTTTGAGGTATTGCCTTGGTTGCCGCTGTTAATATCTGTTCAGTGAGTATTGTAACTTTCTCTTCGAGATCTATATTTCTGTCAATTCTTTCCGTTTGGTTTAGACTGTCTAAGCAGATGTCCCAGTTTTACTGTTTAATTAGCCAGTGCTTTGGGATTGTTTGGTTAGGTTGCTTTATCGGAAATATGATAAAAATAGGACAGTGGTCACTACCATGGTAGTCTTCCTGTGCTTCCTAATTTAGGTTTAAGGCTAAAGATGGGGATGCAATAGATAAATCTATTGCGGTAAGGTTACTTGCTTTCATGTTAAGTTGTGTTGGTGTGCCCTTTTTGGGAATAATCAACTGATGTTTATCTAAAAATTCCTCCATCAATTTTCCTCTTGCATCTGTTGTATGTGAGCCCCATGTTAACGAATAAGCGTTGAAGTCACCTATGATAATACACGGTTTAGGGAAGCTATTTTTCTAGGTTTTCTAGCCTCCAGCAGAAAGACGGTAAGTATATGTTACATATAGTAACTTCCATAGGGTATTTTATTTGGATGGTTATGGCTTGCAGGTGAGTATTGTTTCAGGTAATTGTGTGGTGTGTTACTTCTAATGTAAGTAGCCACCGCACCACTTGATCTGTCATTGTTATTGTAATTTTTATTATATATTTTGTAACTCCGCAAATAAAATTTGCTGGCCTCTTTTAGATGGGTCTCTTATAAGCATAGGCAAAATGGTTGATACTGGTTAATGAAAACCTTTAATTCACAATACCTAGTTTTCAAACCATTACAGTTCCATTGAATAATTTTGTCGTTTGTAGCCATTTCGTTGAAATGTGGTTATTTTTGTTACTAATTAGTAGCACTAATTGATTTAAAGGTTTTAAACGTGTTAAAATAATAAATAAATAAGCAAATAAATAACTAAATAAATAAGTGAATAAATCGGTAAATAAATTGTGTATAGGACAAACGTAACTTCTTACATATAAGTTAATAAATAAATTTGTAGAACGGATAACTATAGACAATATACATAAAATATCACAGTAAGTTATCAAAGCTGATTTTATCACAGTTTCAGTCTGGATTCTTCTTGTGTCCCTTTCTGTCTACTGGTTTGACTAGATTAAGATGTCGTCGGGTTCTCATCTGAGCATTCGTCTGTATTAGGGATTCTCTTTCGACCTGTTACCCGACCGAGTTATCTCTTTTTCTGAATTCTACAACTTTCTTGTATCTTAGTGGATGTAGGCCTTTTTACTAATGGACCTGAATCGAGTTGAGTTAGGTCCATTTGTTCTGCAGATGTACTTTCGGAGATTTCTGAGACCTTATCTTCATCGTCGTTTGTAGACATAGACTCAGCTACATTGACTATTATTGCATCATTAGGCCTTGTTACGGGTGGTACATTCTTTGTGTTGAGACGTGGTGTGTGTGCAGTTGTCCAAATGCTTTTTAATGCTTTTGTCTATCATTTTTTCTAGTTCCGGGAGTAATTTTTTAATAACGTTTTAAGTTGTCTTATTATTTGATGCTGATGCTATTGTCGCATAACTTTTGGAGGAAGTAACTGGGGACAGTTTTAATTCTTCTCTTGCTTCAGAGTAAAATATTTTCTTTACAGTTTTTATTTCCTGTATGCGCATTTCTTCCAGAAATCTTGGGCATCTGTTATAATTGGCTAAGTGGTTGTCATTACAATTTACACACCTTACGTTTGCAGTGCATGGCCCTTCATGTAATTCGTTACCGCTTAAGCACACTTGCTCAGGGTTACAATTCATCAACGAGTGTCCAAAGGTTTGGCACTTCCTACATCTCAACGGCATTGGAATGTAATATCGCACACGGAGGAGATAAATTCCAGCTTTTATACAATGGGGTAAGTTTGGCGTATTAAATGTTATGATATGGGTGGGAGTGTCTACTAATACTCCATTCCTTCTACTTTGTATACGGCGAACGTCAACAACTTTCTCTTCCTTTAGTTCTTCTTTAATTTTAACAACTGTACAATTTAGGAATTCTGTACAATAAATTACACCTTTAGATTTGTTCAAAGTGTGGTGTAACTTCAACATTCATTTCACAAAGCCGTGTCACTGTCAATAACTTTCTACACTGTAGGAAAGATGAGGTTTCTATTAATAAACCATCCCTAATTTTCTTCACAGACTTCGTGTTGCCAATAATACCATTCAATGATCTAGAAATCAAAGAGGGTGACTTTTTGAAAAATCGCCTTCCAGGCTTTTAACGAGCAGGAACCGCGGAAAGTCCTCCTTTTCCTGTATCGTTTGGGTAGGTGTTTAAGAGACCTTCTCTTGTCTGTTTCAGAGGACAGACCCTCATTTCGTTTAGCTTTTTTACTCATAAGAATCCCACGAGTCAGGAACAACTAAAAGTTTACTACGGCAGTGGTCCATACGGCAGCAACGCAAAATTACTGTCGGGGGCTACCTGGTACCCGACAGACACCGTTCGCGACCAAATAACGTATGTCCATTCATCCTTCGGCACGGTACGTATTACACCTTGGATTATGCCTTGGTTAACGGGGTCAGGCCCCCAAGACATGAAGCAAATGACATAGGACCATAACTACCAAAGACACAAAGACAAACGACGTGCGACCAGCATTAGAGTTACCAAGGGAGTACCACGTGAAGGTAGTAGTTCGACTTTTCTAAAATTATTATTATTATTATTATTATTTTATTTTTTTATTTTTTTATTTTTTTATTTTTTTATTTTTTATTTATTTGAGGCACCGACTGCTTTGGTTATATGGCCTTTTGTATGTTTCACTGTTACTTTAATTTATTCCTAAATTCTGGTATATATGTTTATTCTTTTAAGGAATTCAATCACTCTTAGGATGCTTCCTTTATTGTCGTTGAATACGTCAACTACCCTGTCCGTAAGATCTAAAGACTATTCTTAGTCTGGTAATTGTTACTTCTTCTCTCCTTGATAAATAATGTTTAGTTTTCCATGGTGTTGTGTATTTTTTAAGTTTTTGCAGTTTGTTGTCCGACTTGTTCCATATAGTATTCCACACTTGCATGTTTTGGTTTTTGATGTAGTTTCGTACATCGCTTTGTGTTGAATATACATTGTCAATGGCGTCTTTATTTGTTGCTTCTTTCGCTGCATTATCCGCGTTTACATTTCCGTGTATTCCGATGTGCCCTGGTATCCACACAAATAATATGCGTTTGTTGCCCCTCGTCAAAGTGTTTAGCTGTGTATAAATGTAGTTCAGCAATGTATTGATTTTTCCATTTCGTATAGCATGTAAAGAGCTCATGAAATCACTACTTATCATGAAATTCGACTCTTTGTGTTTCTCAAAAAAAAGGAGGGCTTGCCAAGTAGCGTACAATTCAGCCTTATACACCCTTGCGCTATTATGGCGTGACCAACTGTAAGATTGTTGTTTTGCGTAGATAGCACTTGCTGTTCCTGAGGAGGTTTTTGATCCGTCGGTAAATAAGGCCTTTATATTGGAATAACAGTTTTCGAAATTGCATCCGATACATCGCAGGTAAGGTATTGTCTTTTTTGGTCTCAGTTAGCTCTGTAATTAATACTATTTCAGGTATTCCCCAAGGCGGAATTTCTTTGTGCGTGTTTTCCATTACTGGTAGAATTTCGATCTCCATTGTGTTTAAGACTTCTCTTACTCTGACTATTTCGGGTTTACTGCGCGTTTGACTCAATCTAAAGTCATCTATGGTTTCATTATTTTCCCATATTTTGTAGTTTATGTGCTTTGGTGTTGACATAATATGTATCCAATAATTGCAGAGTAACATTTGTCTACGTATACTTAGCGATGGAATACCGGCGTCGACTAAAATTGACATCAGCGTGCTCGTCCTAAATGCACCAGTAGCCATTATTATACCACTTGTGTGTATAGTATCTGAGGACCTTAACGTAGAGGGCCTGGCTGTTGAATACACTACACATGCATAATCCATAACAGATAATACGAATGCTTTGTATAATTGGAAAAGCACATGTCTCTCAGTCCCTCCCCTCAATTTATGTTACTTATGCATCCAATTAGGTTCAGTATCCTTTTACACTTTGAAATTAGATTAATTATGTGTTTCTTAAAATACAACTTGTCATACGTGACACCAAGCACTTTTATGTTCTCTACTATTGGTAGTTGAGTTCCATTTGGGTACAATTTAGGTTCTCTGTGATCCTTTCTTAGCCTACAGAAATGTATTGCTGCGGTTTTGCTTTCGGAGAACCTTAAACCTTTATTTGTGGCGTACATCGTAATGTTATCAATCCCTTCCTGTAATCCTTTTCTACATTTTCAATTGACATTTCTTCATAAAATATAACTAAATCGTCTACATACATGCACTTGTTTATTGGTAGTTTAATTTCTGATTAATCCCTATTAAAAATAGAGTACAGCTGAGGACCGATCCTTGTGGTATACCGTTATATTGGACATGTACATTAGATGATGCTGTTCCCACTCGCACCACAAAACTTCGGAATGATAAAAACTTTTGATAATTTGTGGAAGGTTGCCTTTAAGGTTCCATTCCTGCATTTGTTTAATTATACTATAGCGCTACATCAGTTCATATGCTTTATGGAGATCAAAACTGACAACCACCGTATGACTTCGTTCCATAAAACTGTGTACTATGTGGTTTTATAGGTACACTAGTTTACCCGTTGTACTGTGGAATTTTCGGAACCCGGTTTGGTATGAAGATATTAATTGTTTGCTTTCTAATAACCACATTAACCTTCGGATTATCATTTTCTCCAAAATCTTGCTTAAACAACACGTAAGAGATATAGGTCGATAATTCATTGCATCGGTGTTGTCTTTTCCGGGTTTGACTATGGGAATTATGACCGAGTGTTGCCATTCCACGGGGTAAGTACTTTTTGCATATATCTCATTGTATATACCTAATGGCTGTTCTTTTTTCGCTTCAAATAAATTTCTAAGCGTAGCATATACAACCTTATCTGGACCAGGAGCGGTATCTTTTGTGTTTGCTAGAGTTCTATTTAATTCATTGGCAGTGAAAGGGTTATTGTAGTCTAGCCTTCTATCGGTTGTAAAATTAATCACTTTCTTGTTCTTGTTTTATCTTTAAGAAAGGTTCACTATAATTCTCGGAGCTGCTATTTTTTTCAAAATGAGAAGCCATAACTTCTGCAATATCTGAATTTTCTGTTAATCTCATGCTGTTTGCTATTAGTAGTGGTGGATTACTTTTAGTTCGTTTACCAGCTATTGTTTTAGCTTTTTTCCATATTTCACTGCTTCTTGTTTCTTTATTGAGTTTGCTACATATTTTTTCCAGGATTTTCTCTTAGCATTTAAGATTGTTTTACGTATTTTAGCTCTTGATATTTTGAAAGCTATAAGGTTTTCCATCGTAGGTTTATGCCTAAAAGTATTAAATGCTTTTATTTTTTCTTTTATCGAGTCTTAAACTTCATTAGACCACCATGGAATACTATTCGTTTTTGTCTTCCGCTTGTTTCTGGAATTGAATATGATGGTGCCTCTAGTATGCTTTGTGTGAAGGAACCTACTTTTTCTTCAACGCTTAGGTTTTGATTTAGGTGAGCATTATCCAGAATTTGCGAATATTTTTCCCAATTTGCTTTCTTAATTTTCCATGACTTTGGTATAGTGTGTTCTTGTTTCTTGATCTGAATTGAAACAGAAATTGGGCAGTGATCACGACCATAATAGTCAATATGGGTTTCCCAGTCTAATATTAAAGCCACTGCTTCAGAACTTAGTGCTAAATCTATAGCAGTAAATTTATTGGTTTTAGTATTTAGGTGTGTAGGTTTCCCTGTATTTAATACTACTCAATTTGTTGTTATCTATAAACCTTTCTACTATTCTGCCTCTAGTGTCAATAGCTGAATCTACCGGTGTGGCAACATCATGCGGTCTTGTTGCTAGTGGCATACGTATTTCTCTAGTTTCCTTGAGTTGAGGTGCAGTATTGGCGTGGTTGTCTATATATTTCTTGATACTTCTATTTATAATTTTCTCTAACTCCGGTAATAAAGTTCTTATGACGTTTTCACTAGTGTTATTATTTGGTGTTGCTGTTACAGACGCATACTTTCGAGAGGGCACAACTGGGGATAGTTTTAATTCCTCTCTTGCTTCGGAGTAGGATATTTTTTAACCGTTTTAATTTCTTGAATGCGCATCTCTTCCAGAAACTTTGGGCATCTGTTATAATTGGCTAAGTGGTTGCCGTTACAATTTGAACATCTAATGTTATCAATGCATGGCCCATCATAAAGTCCATTGCCGCATATACACATTTGTTCCCTTTTGCAATTGTTGAATGAATGTCCAAAGGTTTGGCACCTCCTACATCTCATAGGAATTGGGATGTAATGCCGTACACGTAGTAAATATATTCCACCTTTAATCTGGTGATGTAGGTTTGGTGTGCTAGATGTTAGGATATGGGTGGAAGTGTCCACTAACATTCCGTTTCTTCTAGTTTGCACACGACGGACGTCGATAACTATTTCATCTTTTAGCTCCTCTTTAATTTCATCAACTGTGCAATTTAACAGGTCCGCACAGTAGATTACTCCTTTTGACTGGTTTAGAGTTACGTATGGTATAACCTCTGCATTCATTTCACACAGTCGTTTTACAATCAACAATTTCCTAGACTGTAGGAAGGATGAGTCTCTATTAATAATCCATCTCTAATCTTCTTAGTTGACTTAGCGCTACCTATAACACCGTACAATGACCTAGCTATCAAAAAAGGCGATGTCTTTGAAAACTTGCCTTCCAGGCATTTAACGAGCAGGAACCGACGTAAATCCTCCTTTTCCTGTATCGTTTGGGTAGGCGTTTTACGAGACCTTCTCTCGTCTGTTTCAGAGGACAGACCCTCAGAAGACCAAAAAAATAAAAGAAAACTAAGACGAACTACATGAGACCAGCGTTAGCGTGACCCGGGGAGTACCACGTGGAGGTTCTGGATCGACTTTACTCCACTAATATTATTATTATTTATTATTATATATAGCATCGGCTACAGCGGCCATTAGCTATTTATCTTTACTAAAAACTAGATATGTTTAAATAATCCACTCTCCTTTACGTATGTTAATAGCTTATTAATATTAGTCTCGTCTTCCTGAAAAATCGAAGCAAATGTATTCGAGACACCTATTTTTTTTCGTAAATCCTCATATAATGGGCATTCTAACAGTATGTGGGGGACTGTTATTTGCAGATTACATACGTTACATTTTTTTGGTCTAACTTTCCCCACTAAGTGTAAGTGAGTTAGATTGGTATGACCGATTCTCATTCTAGTTAGGACCACTTGTTCTCTGCGTTTTAATTTATATTCGTTTCTCCAAGGTTTGATGGAATAGTTTATTTGTTTTAATTGTGTATTCGAATTATTCCATTCTAATTGCCAAAGTTCATTTATTTTTAATTTTAAATATCTTTTGTAATCATTAGGGTGCACTGGAATATTATCTTGTCCTAAGGTATTACTTCCTTCACACGCTGCTCTATCTGCACGTTCATTTCCAACTATTCCTGCATGCCCAGAAATCCATACAATTTCTACTAATTTTCCATCTTTATTAATGTTATCAGTAAAGCTTTGATAATTTTAATCAAGGGATCATTGTATTGCTCGTTATTTGTGAGGGCGGAAATTGAACTTAGTGAATCAGTGCATATTACACTGTTACGAACATTTACATGGTTTATGTATAATCCTTCTTGGAAGATTGCATATAATTCAGCACAGAAAACACTTGTTAGTGGGCTAAGTGTCCAATAATGGTTCACCTTTTTCATATAAATGGCACTGGCGACTCCGATTGATGTTTTTGATCCATCTGTATATATATATATATATATATATATATATATATATATATATATATATATATATATATATATATATATATATATATTATTACTTGGACCTATCGACTATATCGCTATACATATTCTTATAACATTCATTTGGTGTGTTATCTTTTGGGTATTGTGACAGTCGAATCGTGAGTTTAGGTGCATTCCACGGTGGATATTGCGTTATTGATTGTATGAACATGCGTGATATAGTAATATTTAATTTTTGGACATTATCTAGCGCTCCAGTCATGGCTGGTCTTGACGCAGTGGGTTTAGATCTGTATTGTTCCATCATTAAGTAATCGTATATTAATGGTTGGTTAATATGGTTAAGCAATATTGATATTTTTATAATATAATTAAACAATAACCTGAGTCTTCGGAGATGTAGCGGTGGAACGCCAGACTCAGCGTGCACGCATTCTGTTGGACTAGTACGAAATGCACATAATACCGTTTTTAGCCCATTTTCGTGAGTCTTGTCCAACCGTCGCAAGTGAAATTGACGAGCGGAAGAATAAATTATGCACGCGTACTCAATTGTTGATAGAACAAGTGATTTGTATAATTGCAAAAGAGTGGTTGTATTTCCACCCCACGTAATACCTGATAGACACTTAATGATATTCATTTTTTGTTTACATTTTGTATAAGCATTTGAATATGTTCCTGAAAATACAATTTCTTATCGAAAATAACGCGCAGAATTTTGGCACTTGCTTGAACGTTTATTTTTGCGCTTTTAATGAAGAGGTAAGGATCATCGTGATCGTGTCTAATCCTGCAAAAATGTATTGCCATAGTTTTAGTAATTGATAGACGAAATCCAATGCTTTCTCCATCCTGTACTAAATTATTAATTCCATTTGGCATTTTAGTTTTAATTTCTTCTATGTTTTCTGAGTGATAAAACATAGTAAGATCGTCCACGTACAAACAACCATACAACGGGGGCGGTACACTTTCTATTAAATCGTTGATTGCGATTAAGAACAGGGCGAAGCTTAAAACGGATCCTTGTGGAATACCGTTTTCCATGGCACAGGGTATAGATTCAATAGTACCGATCCCAGTTTTGAAGGTGCGCTGGATAAGATAATTATTAACATATAAAGGTAGATTTCCACAAAGGCCCTGGTCATACAGTTTCTTTATAATATTATACCTCCACGTTAGGTCGTATGCTTCCTCGAGGCCGCAAGTTACAGCTATCAGATGTTGTCTATTAATAAATGCGTTTCGAATACTATTTTAAAGATAGACAAGTTGATCTAAACCGGAATGGAAACGTCGGAACCCAGTTTGTCGTTGCGATAGTAACGATTTTGATTCTAAAAACCACATTAACCGTTAATTTACCATCCCTTCCATAACTTTACCTAAGCAAGAGGTAAGAGAAATAGGTCTGTAATTTTCAGGATTTGTATATCTTTACCTAGTTTAGGGATGGGTATTATTAATGCTTCTTTCCAAATTTGGGGGTTAGTACCAAGTAAAGAAATGTCATTGTAAATTTTCAATAATTTCTCTTTTTCAGGATTTGGAAGGTTTCTCAACATTGATTATCACTACCCAGTGTTGATTTTTTTGTTTTATTTAGTGCTGTTTGTAGTTATTCCATTAAAAAAGGCCAGTTGTATTCAAGATCTTCCTCGCATTTAAAATTTACTTCTTTTTCAGTACTATTCTTAATTATACAAAAGTGTTCAGTATAATTGTTTGAACTACACACTGATTGAAAGTGCTTCGCGAATATTTGAACGATTTCTTCTCGTTTCTCAATTATTTTATATTGGACCTTTAGTATTCTTGATGGCTCTTCATATGTTTTTCCTGCAATTATTTTAGCTTTACGCCATACTTCAGTAACAGGCGTTTCGTGGTTAATCGATGATACATACTTTTGCCACCATGAGGTTTTCTAGGGTAGGCTTCTCCTTAAATGTGTTTAGCATTTGTTTCTTTAATTTTATCGCACTTTAACTTCAGCATTCTACCATGGGATGCTAGTAGTTATAGCTTTTTCCCTCGTTTGCGGAGTACTTTTTCTGCAGCTGTTAATACGTTGCTGGTAAATTGCTTAACGTTTTCTTCTACGTTTTGAGTACGAACGTCAGGAAGGTTATTTAATACTTCGAAAATAATGACCAATTAGCTTTTCTTATTTTCCATGTCTTGGGGATATTTTCAACAATCCGTTCAGTTGATAATCTAATACTTATTGGACAATGGTCACTATTTTGAAAGTCTTACTGCGTCATCCAGCTAAGTTCAAGTGCTAATGAGGGCGACGCAAAAACAAGATCTATCGCTGTAAAGTTTTTGGACTTACTATTAATATGAGTGTATTGTCCTGTATTGAGTAGTACGATAGAATTGTTTTCCATTAAATCTTCAATGGTACGACCACGTGAATCGATTGTTTTCGAACCTCATAACGTGGAATGAGCATTGAAATCTCCAACTAAAAGGAAAGGAGTTGGAAGTTGATATATTAAGTTTTCGAGATCAGTTAGGGTCCAATTATATTCTGGCAAGTATATACTGCAAACAGTAGCCCTGATGAGTGATTCAATTCGTATAGAAATTGCCTGAAGAGCAGTATTGATAGCAATTGAATTTACAGGTGTAAATTCAATTTAAGCCACAATTTCTGTTAAAATTCTTATAGCCTTTTAAGTAAAATGTTTCCGTACCTTTTAAATGAGTCTCTTGGAGACAAATGCAAAAGGGTTGGTGCTTCGCCAGGACCATCTTAAGGTTTGGATAATGAATGCGTATACCGTTGCAGTTCCACTGTATTATATTGTATTTATCGAATGATGTATTTTATCGTGTACTACTAGTTTACGTTAAGACTAGGACAAACTATACACGTAGGTATAAGTTATAAAACAAAACACTTATTTAATAAATTAATGTAAAATGTACAACAAGAAACAAAAAAAAATAGACTAGAGACTTGTGTGTATCACAAACAAAATATCACAGTAAGTAATGATGTTAAGACAAACACTTTGTCGATACAAATTATAAAATAAAACAAAAATATAATTATCGACAAAACAATCATCACTAATAAATATGTAAGACAAACACTTATGTAATAAATTAATATAAAATATACATCACGAAAATGTAAAGAGTAAAAACCTCTGTTTATCACAGAAACAAAATATCACAGCTAGAGTATTTCAAAAATGTCACAGGTCAATTTCTATCACAAGTTAAATTATCGTTATTTGTTGGTCCCACAATTTCAGGCGGCTTTCTGGGTTTCCCCTTTGGCCAGCCTACTTTCTTTTTATTTCGTTGGACACTCGAATCAGTCGCTTGACTCGATTCAGTATCCTCATCAAGAGAGTCTGATATAAGGTTTTCCTTTCTATTTATTTTATCTGACACTGTAATCAGAAAATTTTCATGGTCTTTTTTTGTTTTTTCTATGATTTCCTCCACCGATTGGTGCGCTGATGCCGACATAGTTTCATCAATAATATCTTTAATAACAATTTTAAGTTGAGGGATTAATTCTGCTACAATTTCTTTGACATCGGTAGTTTTAGATTAATTTGACACAACTTATGAGTATTTCCGGAACAATTCACACATTTCGTTGAACTGCATGTTCCCTCGTGCACCATATTTCCGCATACACACATTTTCTCTGATTTGCAATTCGTAGATGTATGCCAAATCTATAAAATTTGAAGCACCTTAGAGGCATAGGTGCTTTACTTCCAACGTGTGAAAGGTAGCTTTTACTTTTTTTGGTAGGTTAGGTTTATCAAAAGTGACGATATATGGCGAGCTAGGTACTAGTAAACCGTTCCTTTTTATTTGAATGTTTTTAATGCCTATGACGCCTTCACCTTTCATACCATCTAATATTTCTTTGTGAGTTGCGTTATTCAAGTCTTTACAGGAAATGATTCCCTTTGAATAATTTAGTGCTTTATGAGGAATAACACTAACATCAAATTTACCAAATTTTGTTAAATTAAGCAATTTATTTGCTTGTTTCGCAGGCACCGTTCATACGAGAAGACCATCTTTAATTTTTTTAACATTCTTTGTATTTCCAACTGAACTATATAACACCTTGCAGATGAGGAAAGGACTTACATTTGTAAAATCCCCATCAACCTTCTTGATAATCAAAAATTGAGTTACAGAGACAGCCTCTTTCGAGTTATCAATTTTTGGAAACAAAGATTTGTCAAGTGGGCCCTCTCCCACTACCACGTTTGATGAACTGGCACTCGGATGTTTACAGTTTAAAACATTCAGAACGTTCCCACCAGAACAGGAAGAAGTAAAAAGTAGACCACAGTAGTGCTCCCATGCCATGGTAAGGCAAAATACTGTGGAGGGGCGCCAAACCCCCACAGGCGTTTCAATGCTAGGGATCAGGCTTCCTCCTGGTCACGCTCAGGCTTCCCCTTGCGCAATCCCTTCAGAACCTAAAACTGCTAAACGACCTTGGGATTGGGGGATTCTTTATAGAGGTTACTTTCCTCGCAGTCCTGGCAATTAAGCCAATACTACCGACCGCTACCTGTACAATGTTCCCTAGCCACACCCTGCTAGAGTCGCTGAAGTACAGCTCGCGGTTACGGTATCAGGAGACGACTAGCACTCAGCCGACCCCAGCAAGGACATCCCAGGTTTGCCACACCCGTGTACACTTTTCATGGTGCACGTCCTGAGACGAGTAGAAATAAAAGGTCCCTCAGCTTTAGCTGCGAGTCTGAAAAGATCAAGAGTTGGAACAAGAGTGCTCCGACAGGAAAGAGTTAAAGTAAGGGAAGCCACTCAAGACTAGTAGAGTAAAGTAAACTTCCAGCTAAGGGGACGCAGGGTTGCCATCTCTGTCCTCGTTAGTTACGAGGCTACACGTGAACTGGTCCGCGACACCGTATTTTTTAGAGCTAACAGTGACGGTTTAAGGTCACGAGTTCTTATTTCTGTGTTGGCCTTACATCACTTATGATCCTTTGCAAGGTCGTTCCACTATCCGCCACCTGGAGACGCGCCTAGTAGGTAGTTCAACCCCTAGGACTATTATTATTATTATTATTATTATTACTATTTATTATTATTATTTTTTCTTTTTTTAACGGCGTCGACTGCTCGGGCCATTAGCCGTTTCTCGTGTATTACAGTTAATCTATTATTATGATACATGTATATTATGATTTATAAATACATTAGATTTTGTCATATTATGTTGCTTTTAGAAATTTTAGTTCTGGTTGTATATACGTATGATTTGAAAGATTCTCTTTCATGTTATCGGCAAGGCTATATAATCATTTTATATCGTTACTCCTTTTACAATGGATTAATATGTGGGATACTGTAATGGTTTCATTGCATTCCGCGCAAATTAGTGGTCTCTCGCCTGAAAGTACATGAGCATGCGTTATAGAGGTGTGCCCGATCCTTAATCGACGTAATTTAATGGTATCTAATCTTTTTAAAGTAATAGGAATTTGCCAAGGGCGTACATCTGTTTTTATGTCGCTTAGGTGGTTCCGGGTAGTCTTCCATTCAATTTCCCACTGTTTTGATACCATGGCTTACAAGTAGCGTTTTAGACTAGTAAATTCGACCATTTTTACGTCTACATTTGGTGATTCCGCCGCTTGCCGGTCAGATTTGTCTGCAAGTTCATTTCCCCATATTCCTACATGGCTCGGGGCCCACATAGATTTGATGGTTTTACCTTGACCAATAATATGCTGTAATAGCGCAAAGCATCCACCAGATGATCCGTAAATTAGACAGACAGTCAAGGTCTGCAAAAGACCATGTGAGTCGCTAACTATTAAAAATCTCTGATTTTCTTTAGATAGATCACAATAAAGCAGTGCCTACCATAGTGAGTACGCTTCTGCTGAGAAGATGGAGTTGATGTTTGATAGGGTCCACGAATATGCTCTATCGTTAACGACAAATGAACTACCACTTCCTATTTTTATTTTAGATCCATCGGTAAAGATAACGGTATAATTTGAAAATTGCTGAATTGTTTGATAGAAGTAGGCGCGATACTGTTCAGAAGGTGTACCTCCTTTTCGAAATCTTTCTAGTTTTTCGATGTGTCTAACTTGGGGGAGAGTCCAGGGTGCCACTTCTGCAAATCGTCTATCCATTGTTTCTGGGAAATCAAAATCCATTTCTTTGAGTAACTACCATCCTCGAATTCCGGTTGGTCTAGTTCTTGTTGGATTGTCTTTATGTTTGTGGTTATTATTAAATGATACTTTGAAGTTTCTATGACCTGGTTTGGTGAGAATGTGACTTATATATGATATTAGCTGTTTTCTTCTCCGTATATGCAAGGGTGGTATTCCTGTTTTGCAGCACAGACTAGAAGAGGGACTTGTTTGAAAGCTCCAATAGCATACCTTAGACCACTATGATGTATTGGTTCTAATAATTTTAACCAGGATTTGCGGGCGGAGGAGTAAACGATGCTTCCATAATCTATCCTGGAGAGAATTAAGGATTGGTACACTCGTAATAGTACATCCGGGTCTGCACCCCATCTTGTACCAAATAAGGACTTCACGATGTTCAGTAGTTCTTTACAATGAATTCCTAGTTTTTCTATATGGTTACGCCAAGATAGATTTGCATCCAGTGTCATTCTCAAGAATTGAATAGTTTTTCGGCATTGGATAGGAACATCTTTTATAAATAGCACAGGGTCATAGTGAGGCTTTCGTAGTCTACAAAAATGAACGCAGTTAGTTTTGGAATGAGAAAATCTAAATCCTTCGTTTTCTGCGTTAGTAATAAGCACGTTGATCGCTTCTTGCAGTTTAGTGATGGCTTCTCCAACAGTGGGGCGGAGTGGAATACTACTAGGTCGTCAACATAAAGGCATTTTTTGACACTTGGGTCACATCCCCTTGCAATGTTGTTAACTGCAATAACAAAAGTGTGACGCTTACTGTTGACCTCTGTGGTACCCCATTTTCTAATTCTTTTGTTGTGAATGTCCTATTACCCACTTGCACTCTAAAACTCCGCTCATTTAAGAAAGACGAGATAAACTTGGCTAGGTTCCATCTTATGCCCTAATCATAAATTTCTATTATTATCCCGTATCGCCACGTCGTGTCGTATGCCTTTTTTAAGTCGAAGAAGACAGCGACCAGGTGGTGTCTGTTTTTAAAGGCATCTTGTATGACGTTCTCAAGCCATACCAGTTGGTCCATTGTTGATCGGTATTTTCTAAACCCTGCTTGATGGTCTACGATTAACTAGTTTTTCTCAATAAACCACATTAACCTCTTGTCAGGCTTATAGGTCTGTAGCTTGAAGCAAGCAGAGGTCCTTTTCTTTGTTTTAAAATGGGGACTATTACTGCTTCTCTTCATTCGTTAGGATATTTGCAATTCTGCCATATGTTACTAAACAGTAGTAACAGAATTTCTTTTGTTTCTTCTGGCAGATGCAGCAGTATATCATTTGGAATGTTATCTAGACCCGCAGCTACTCTGATTTTGTACATTTGAGAGACTCATTGAGCTCTGATATCGTAAAGGGGAGGTTCTAGGTGGTATTTTCTGACGCAGAAAAGTTTAGAAGTATCTATAATGCATTTTTAGTAGTATAAAAAGGAGAGTTGTAGTTATTCGAGCTGCTTGTATTTCGGAAATGCTTAGCCAGGTAGTCTGTAATAATTCCCAGGTCATCTACTATTGCTTCATTTGGTAAACGAATGCGTGACCATATATCGCCCTGATCTTACGCCAAACGTCAGAGGCAGTTGTGTGTCTATTAATCGACGACACGTATAGGTTCCAGGAGGAGTGCTTGCTGTTTAGAATTTCACGGCGTGAGTTTGCTCTAGCTTTTTTAAAAGTAATTAAATTTTCAAGTTTTCAAGCTTTCAAGTTTTGTTTCGTACGGCTTCACACACTTCCACCAAGGTAATATCCGCTTGATGGTGTTTCCTTTGCTGCGCAAAATAGCTTTGTCAGCAACTCGTAGAATGCAGTTTACAAGTAAATTTAGGCTTTCTGCGATATCTTCCCCTATGCCTGGGGTAGTCAAGGAGTTCTTAAACACATCCCACCATGCTTTGTGAAGTATCCAATTTTGAGAGCGTGGCTCATGGGTGTTCTGCAGGAAGTACGATAGTAGTATTGGAAAGTGATCACTGTTGTGTAATTTTTCCAGAACCTTCCATTGTAGTGTTAGTGGTAGTCCAGGCGATCACATAGTAATCTCTATTGCTGAGAAATCTCTAGATCTAGAGTTGAAATATGTTCTAAAAGACTCTCCAATATTCTACCTCTTGCATCACATTTGCTCGAGCCCCACATTTCGTTATGTGCATTAAAGTCTCCCAGGAGTATGAGAGGTGTAGGCAACTGCTATATGATTTCTTCTAGATCGGTTTTGTTCAAGTTTCCATCCGGTTGGTAAATGTTGCACATGGTTACTGGACTCGAAACTAAGATGTACGGCTACGCATTGAAGCGTACTGTTTAGACAGATTTCTTTATACTCTATTCCTTGTTTAATTATTAAAGCTACACCTCCTTTGACCCTCGCATTTACTTCAGAACTTTTACGCACAATATTATAGCGTCGCAGTGAGTAAATCTGATCGGGTCTAAAATGTGTCTCTTGCAGACAAGCGCACAAAGGATCATAGTCTGCTAACAGTAACTTTAAGTCACAATAGTGAGATACACAGCCATTGCAATTCCACTGGAGAATATTTGCCATTTATAGAGAGTGTAACAAGTTTTGTGCGTTTTACAAATTAAGTAATAAATAAATAGGTAAATACAATATATCTAGTAATAAATAAAATTAAAACAATCACAATAAAAAAAGTAATAAAATATTAGAAAACTAGCAGAGTAAATGTAAAATATCGCAGTCGATTATTAAAGACGTCACAAACAAGTATATAGAAAATATCACACTTAGCAGGATACCTTTCTAGGTCTCCCCTTTTGCCATCCTCTTGCCTTCTTTGTTGTCACCCCGGCAAATGGTCTTGCTGAGGAGGTAGACAATATCGCTCCATCATCTGCTTCGAGAGGTTCTTCACTATTATCTCTTTTTCTTTTATCGCCTGTCGGCTCAAGCGGTTCAACTTGTATTTCCATCTGTTGTAGCATTGGTTTCTGTACAAAGACAGTTTTTAATACAGATACTAGAGGCCTCTGTGTCAAGTGTTGGAGGTGAACACGCTGCCTTTGAGTAGCTTTTAGTTTACATAGAAGTAGAAATTTCTACCTTTCCCTAGCTTATGGATACGACAGTTTCTCCTGTGTTTTTATTTTTTTAATGTTAACCTCCTTTTGAAAAGTTGGACATTCTCTAAACCCTGCGTGGTGATTACCTCCACAGTTCACGCAGGTGATAGGTTGTTCGCATGATTTTCCTTCATGTAATGGTTTACCACATACGCATACTTGATCGTTTTCACATCTTGCTGACGTATGTCCAAATTTTTGACACCTGAAGCATCTCAGGGGAGATGGGATGTAGGGACGTACAGATAACGAATAGAATGCAACTTTGATTTTTCCGAGAGAGTAGGCGTTGAATATGTTAACACGTGGTTTGCAGAATCCCTCATTTCGCTGTTTATTTTCGTTTTCATCATCCTAACCTCTGTAAAACCTAGTGATTGCAATTCTGTGGCGATTTCCTCAAGAGTAAAATTTAGTACATCTGCAGTAGATTATCCCTCTTGGTGTATTTAACGATCTATGTGCTCCTACCTCTATTTCAAATGAGCTGAATCGTTTGTTGAGCAGTCTTCCGAACTGACCAGCTGATACCGTTTCTATCAAAAGAATTCCATCCCTGATTTTCTTTATGCTTCACACTTCTCCAACTAGACCAAATAGCACTTTATTTATTTGGAAAGGACTTACGTTATTGAAGTCCCCACCAACTCTTTTTACGGTCAAGAACCGGGGTGATGCCTCCTTTTTTAGACCCGTATTGCCAGTTTTTTGAGAGACAGACGACTCTGAGGTTTTTTTAACGGAATTATTCATATCATTCTCACCAGTATGGGAGGAAATAAAAATCGCTACTGCTAATGCGCCCTTAACAGCAGAAGGCTACATTACAACTGGAGGTCGCCAGGTACCCAGAGGGCACCGGTCAAGACCACGTCTCGTAAGGCCATTCATTCCTCGGCACGGTTCGCATTACACCTTGACTTCGCCTTTGTTAATGGGGTCAGGTCCCCAAAACATAGAACAAATGACAGAACACCTAGACATTCAAATGTACAAAGACAGACGGAGAGTAGGATACTTGGCTTCACCACTGCTGGCAACAGTGGATACTGGGTCCCCCCACCACGAAAAGGTGTATCCCTTGGGGGGATTATTATTATTTTTTTTTCTTAGCGCGTCTGCGTCTTTGGCCATTAGCGCTTGTTTTGTGTCATTGTACCTGCTTAACTATCGTTAAATATGTTGCGTCGTTTTAGAAATTCAATTACCCTTTTTTCTTGTTTCTTTCCTATGCTAGACAATCCCCTATTTCATTTGATGTTCTAAGGTGATTTCGTAAATGAACATACCTTTCACATTCACATAGGATTTTACTGTGAGGATGTTTTGGCAATGATCACAATTTTTTTGCCGGGCTCCTGTTATCATGTAAGATGACGTTAATCTAGTATGGCCTCTCCTCAATCTGGTAATTACAGACTGTTCTTTCCTATTTAATAATCGGTTATACTCATACTTTTGGATGTTGGGTTTTGTTTTTTTTTAGTTTGGATGTGTCATTACTCCATTGGTTTTGCCATGCTTCCTCAATTTTTGATTTTATTTCGATCAAAATGTCCTCGTGCCGAGAGGCTACATCTTGACATGGTTCACTTTTTGGTGTCAGCTTGGCTTTTTCGTCGGCCATTTCATTCCCCTCTATACCGATGTGTCTCGGAATCCACACAAACTTAACAATTTTATTTTTGTTCTCTAACCATTGAACCAAGTTTAATATCATTTGTATTAAAGGATCGCTATTTGATAAGCTTTGTAACGAACTCATGGAATCCGTACATATTAAAAAAGTGTTTCCAGTTATATATTCTATGTACCATAAACACATGCAAATAGCGCACTGTTCTGCCATGAAGTCACTCGAAGTGCGTGGCAATGTCCAGTAATGCGAGTGCCCATTTGAGTAAAAAGCAGCAGCTGCCATTTCCTTTGTTTTGGAACCATCCGTGTATAATACAGTTGCTTTAGGGTATGTTTCAAAGATACCGTATAATATATTTTTATATATTTGGTACGGGACTTTAATAATCCATGGAGGACTTTCCTTATGTGGATTTTGGTAGATATTTGGAAAAGTTATTTTATAATGTGACATCGTATATTTAATCCTTACTCTAACAGGTTTTGTAATTGTGCGTATAGTGAGGTTGGAATATAATACTATTTAAAGGATGGTTGTCTTGTGACAATATTTTCAGACCGTATTTAAGTAAGTTAATATCCAGTTGGTATTTTAAAGGCAAAAAACCGCTTTCGGAACAAACTGATGGGTAAAGACTTGTGCGAAAAGCTACTATAGCAATCCGTAATCCTTGCAATTGTATCGATTCCAGCTTTTTTAAGTGTGTGGCCCTAGCTGCTGAGTATATAATTGACCCATAGTTGATCCTACTCTGTATAATTGAATTTACAACTTGATTAAAACGTCTCTATTTGCACCCTATACCAGACTTGCAATAGAACGCATAAAGTTTAAGAGTCGTTTGCACTTAACTATTAATAATTGTTCTATGTGTTGTTTCCAATGTAATTTTTATCAAAAATTAGTCCCAGATGTTTGTCTGAGGACACTTTCCTTATTTGCTTCCCCTCTAATATAAGGTTAGGTTCTTGGTCTTTCAAAGCATAGAAAGTTACTAAATCATCTACGTATATACTTTTTCCTATGTTCAGATCTACATCGGTTATCAATGTATTAATTGCTACCGCAAATAGCACTACACTTAGAGATGAACCTTGAGGTATCCCTTTCTCTTCTACGCGAAGTGATGATAACGAGTCTGCAAATTTTACTCTAAAGCATCTGTTCCTCAAGTAATTTATAATAAAACTAACATTTTTCCTCCTATTTTCCATTTTATTAATGTTTGGATAATTAGATGCCTCCACGTTGTGTAGTACGCTTTTTGTATGTCTAGGAATACTACAACTAAGTGTTCTTGACTAGCAAATGCATTCTGAATGTGGTTTTCTAACACTGATAATTGATCTATTGTGGATCTACCTTTCCTAAATCCCATTTGGAAATTGCACAGAAGTTTATTAGCTTCCAGGTACCACATTAGCCTACATGCTACCATTTTTCTAACAACTTTCCCAGACAACTGGTTAAGCATATAGGACGGTAATTTAAAAGGTTATCCAATTCCTTTTTATTTTTCGGAATTGGAATGACTACAGCCTCTTTCCACTTGTCTGGAAAAACCCTTGTTCCCATATTACGTTATACAAATTTAACAGCTCTGTTCTATATATTAGGTTTGCTTGCTTTATAAACTCTTATGACACATTGTCTGGCCCTACTGCCGTATTCTTTATGTGTTTTAGAGTATTTGCTATTTCTTGTAAAGGGTACGTTATAAGATTCCTTTAATTCGATTACTACGATTTGGAATCGTTCCTCTCTGTCTTTTATAAGACTAAAATGCCGGTCGTAATTGTCACTACTACTTGCATCGTCAAAGTGGACTGCTATACATTCTGCTAATTGTGTGGGCTCATAAATTGATATGGTGTTGTAATTTAGTGTTGGTGTTTGATGAATAAAATTTTTACCCGTGATAGATCGAACTTTGCTCCACATAGTTGAAACAGGTGTCTCTGATGTAAGAGACCCTACATACCTTTACCAACTTTCTTTTTTTGATCTCTCTACCATCCTTTTTGCCATGGCTCGTGTCCTTTTAAATACAATCATATTTTCGTATGATGGGTATCGCTTAAAAATTGCAATAGCTTTCTTTTTCTTTTTAATAGCTTCCTGTACCTCTTCGTTCCACCATGGAACATTAGTGTATCTGTATGCTTTTCTTTTAACATATGGAATTGCTGAAGAATCCGCTTTCACAATCGTAGTCGTGAGCGATTCTACCCTGTCGTGTATGTCGCCTTCGTTTTGGATTATCTGTCCGGAGGTCAACCGATCAAATAGTGGGATTACTTGGGCGGATACTATAGACAGGTCAATTGCCGAAAAGTTGTTAGTGGCTGAGTTGAGGTAGGTACCTTGCCCGTCGCTTAAAACAATAAAATTTTTCTCTTCGACGAATTCTTCAATTAACCTATCTGGCAAATCAGTCTTACGTGACCCCCATATTACATTATTGGAGTTAAAGTCCGCAACTATTAAGTATGGCGCTCGTAGTTGGCTCTCCAGATCTTTAATATTTTCAGCAGACCAAGTAAAATGTGGTAAGTATATATTACATATGGTTAAATTAAGAGGAAATGTAACTTTAATGGCTACCGCTTCTAAAATGGTATTTAACGGAACGAATTTGCAAGGAAAGTTTCCTTTAATATATATATATATATATATATATATATATATATATATATATATATATAGGACAAACACGTTAACAAAATATACCACATAGAAAATAAATAGATAAATAAGATGTATATGGACCAAAAAACAAGTTTACTAATAAATAACATAGAAAAGAGATAAATAAATATGGACTAATATGCACTACGTTATCAGGTAAAGTAAACAAACATGGACATATTAGGACAAGCAAGTACTTTTATCACAAACTATTTATCACAGACTATCGCTGACTATTGATCACGCGATATTTGCGTTGATGGGGCTCTTTCCCCCACCACTGAAATACTGGCTGAAATACTGCTGTATGACTAAGAGTTCGTCTTAGCTTTTCTTGGCCTTCCTTTCGGCCACCCTTTCGGTCGCTTTTGAATTTTATTTTTGCTTTGGAAAATAGGCCTTCCATCGAATCTTTGCAGTTCCTCAGTAGGGGCAGGGGGACTGAGTTGGCATGTTAGTCTAGACGCTTCACAGTCTATCTCCATTTCGTCTGAGGAGGATTTTCTTCTGCTGTTGAGGATTTTGTCGATGGTACCGCAGGTTTTTTTTATCAAAGATAAAGGTTGTGGTGTTTGGAACATTTCTTTAGGTTTATTAACTGCTCTGGTTCTTTCTGTGTAGCCTCCGTTGGGAGGTGTTTTCTAATACCATTATCTATATTTTCTCTATAGCGGGTAAGCGCGTACTTATTACCGCATTTGCAACGTCGGTATTTGATTTTGCTGCTGCGTTTGTATATGTCTTTTTCGACAAGACAGGTGATAGTTTAAGCTCTTCCTTTGCTTTAAAGTGTGATAGCTTTTTTGTGGTTTTTATTTCCTGTATGAACAATTCTTCTTTAAATTTCGGTCACTCTCGAGATCTGCATAGATGACCCTCACCACAGTTAATGGAAGTAATATTAATGCATTAGCCATCATGAGCTTGATTGCCACATACCCATCTTGACTCTTTTCTACAGTTAGCAGCAGAAGTCCAAATCTCTGACATTTCATACATCTCATTGGCGTTGGTATATACGTTCTAACTGATAACACATAGATTCCTCCAGTTATGCGTTGAGGTAAAGACGGTGTGTTGCAGGTGAGGATGTGATTAGGAGTATCGACCACATTGCCGTTCCTTCTTGTCTGAATTCTCCGTACATCTATAACATTTTGACTTTTTAGCTCTTCCAGTATTTCACTGACACCACAGTTCAAAAAGTCTTTACAAAATACTATGCCTTTGCTTTTATTTAGGGTATCGCATGGTGCAATCTCTATGTTCATATCACAAAGACGATTGGTACTTAATAGCTTTCGAGATTGAAGGTTGCCTATGGTTTCTATTAGTAGACCGTCTCTTATCTTTTTAACCGATTTAGTTTGTCCTGCAATGCCAAATAAACTTTTTGCTATTAAAAACGGCGATACTTTACTAAAATTACCTTCCAGGCTTTTTACGAGAAGAAACAGGGCAGACCCTCCTTTTTCTTGCTCATAAGATTGAGTTTGCTGCGCGACCCCCTCACGGCTGGTTAAGAGGACAGAACCTCTTCTGGTTTAAGTTTTCTACTCATAAGATATCCCACGAGTCAGAAACAACTAAAAGTCCACTACGGCAGTGGTCCATACCGCAGCAAGGCAAAAAATACTGTCGAAGGCTGCCTGGCACCCGACAGACACCGTTCGCGACCAACTAACGTATGGCCATTCATCCCTCGGGACGATACGTATTACACTTTGGATTACGCCTTTGGTAACGGGGTCAGGTCCCCAAGACATAAAACAGATGACGTAGGACCACAACAACGAAAGACGCAAAGACAAACGACGTACAACTAGCGTTAGCGTTACCCAGGGAATACCACGTGAAGGTGCTGGTTCGACTTTACTCCCCTATTATCAATATTATTATTATTATTATTATTATTATTATTTTATTTATTTTTTTTTGTGTTTGTTATGGGCGTCAACAGCTAGGTTATTGCCCAGACTGTTCATTTTGTTAAATATGTGATTTAATTATCGCGTTATGCAACTTTCGTTTGCGGCCTTTGTCTGTATTCCGCTAAACAAGTTTATCATTTTTAGATACTTGAAAAGTTGTTGAATTTTTATATTTTTTATTTCCAGAACATCTGCCATTGAATTTGATACCTCGCATTCTTTCCTATAAGAATCTAGGTTATTGCATTCTTCAATGAATGCTTTACGCTTAGTGGTGATCCGCAATGATGGCAAATCGGATTTTGTGATTTTGTCAATAAGTGAGGGTGTGTTAGGTTTGAGTGACCTATTCTAAGGCGCGTTACGACTACCGAATCTCTTCTTGACATTGGAATGCATTTTTTTCGATTACGTGTAATAGGTATATGTTGTTTTAGGTGTCTATTTCCTTCAGTCCACTTTTGCTGCCATAAATCAAGAATTTTATTTCTTATGTAGTCGTTGTCGCTCAGCAGTTCGCGTTTAAGTTTTAGCCTTTTACATCCCTCTGCTATTGCATATGGGCGGATTTAGCTTTGTATGTCGAGGCTTCCTTCGTATAAGAAGATGGTTAAAATGGTTATTGTTACTTAAAATTTTTGAGGTATATTTCATTATAAGCCACAACCTCCTGAAACATAGAGGGAGTGCTCCGGATTCAACGCATAAGCTACTTCTTAACCCAGTCTTGCAGACCGAGTTGTACACTATGCAGCCATAGTTCATTTTTCATAATATTAATGTCTTGTGTAATCGTAGTAAAACTTCTCTGTCTGCTCTCCATTTGCAGTTGGCTAAAAATTAAAAAATATTTAATGCTTTTCTTGATTGAATTTCAAGCTCTTCGATGTGGTGTTTCCACGTGAGCGAATTATCTAGTGTCATTCCTAAAAATTTTACGTTATCTACACATTTTATTTGTTCGCCTTTTGGGTATAAATTCGGTGAGTAGTGAGGAGTGCGTAGCTTACAAAAGTGTACGCATACTGTTTTAATCGTGGAAATGCGAAAACCTATATCTTCTGCTTGCTTTACTACCTCGTTTATGCCTTGATGAATTCGGAAGTTTTCAGATTGTCTTATCTTGCTTGACATATATATTGCGATATCATCCACGTACATGCAGCGACCTATGTCTGGATTTAACGTCCGTGTTTGTTTAGGGCTATTATAAGCAAAGTCACGCTAATTGGTAAGCCCTGTGGTATTCCATTTTCTAAAACATGTCTGGACGATAGACTATCACCTACTCTTACTTGAAACTTCCTAACGCTCAGAAACGATTTAATAAAGAAAGCCATGTTTCCTTTTATTCCCCAATTATAAATTTGTTGTAGGATGGAGTACCTCCACACGGTGTCAAAGGCTTCTCTATATCGAATATGACAGCAGTAAGATGTTCTCTGTCTAAAAAGGTTTCATGGATCTTTGTAGTAATGTTTAAGAGATTGTCACTTAACCAATTATTGTCCTTTGTCAGTTTTATTAGTCTCCTATTTACTATTTTTTCAAGTAACTTAACCAAACAACTCGTTAACGATATTGGTCGATAACTTTCAGGGGACAGACGGTCTTTGTTTGGCTTTGGAATTGGACTTATAATTGAGGTTTTCCATAGTTCCATATTTGATTAAAAGGAATAACAAATCTCGTAGGTCCGTAAGAGGTAAGTTCCTAATCATCGCGTTTGGGATATTATCTATCCCTGCGGCTAAATTTTTGAGTTGTTTTACCTCGGATATCAACCCTTCCAATGTAATTTCATCGTTGTAAACTTGTTTATGGTGTTCAGTAAACGAAAGTTGTTTTTTATCATCCTCGGAGTATGATTTGGGACCGCTGGGTTACTTACTGTTTTAAAATAATTTGCGTAGATTTACGCGACTTTGTGAGGGTGCGATATTACGTCTTCGCCTTGTTTTAACTTAGGAAGATGTATTTCCTTTGTTTTTCCAGCAATGGCACGTATTTTTGTCCAAATTTCGATTGGTGGTGTGCTTGATTGGATAGTGTTTACAAAAAGGTGCCATGAGCTAGTCTGCGTTTTTTTAATTTCCCTACGAGCAACGGGCCTTAGTCACTTAAACTTTACCATGTTATCCAGTGTGGGACTTGATGCAAATGCTTCAAGCGCTTGTTTTATTTCGTGTATTGTCTCTTTATATCAGGGTTCCACCATGGAACGAATTTTCTCTTCATATAATGTTTTATTTTTGGAAACTGTACCCAGTGACTACCTCGAATGGGGTTTTGTCATGTCCAGGTGATGAGTTTTTGCATGTAATAAGTACAGCGTTTAGTTCTTCCATAGAAAATGGGGAATTGTATGCAAAGTCTTGGCCAGTTTCGAAATTTATGGTTCTTTCTGTTGCGTTTTTAATCTCTATGACTTCAAGATTATAATTATCATCACTGCTGATCCTACAAAAATGGTTCATAAATGTCTCTACCATTTCTGATGTATTAGTTGCAATTCTACTATTGTACCATAACTGCGATGGAATGATGTAGGAGTTGTAACCCGCAACCTTTTTAATTTTTTTCCATACTTCTCCAAGGACAGTTTGAGATGTTATAGACGAAACATAACCATGCCAAGTAAATTTTCTTTGTTTTGATATTAACCTTCGTACCATTACCCTAAGGCGTTTAAATAAATACAGTTTTCCGTTGTAGGATGTCTTTTAAAGATATTATACTCTCTTTTCGTTTTCACCGCATCATTAATCTCTTGATGCCACCAAGGGACGCATCTTCTTGGAATTTCTTTTATTAGAGGAATACTGTTCTTAGCTGCATTATTTATGTTCTCCGTTATTTTTTCCACAAAGTCGTCAACATTTGATAATAATTTGATTGGTATTGGTGATACAGAAAATGTTTTCCAATCTGCTCTTTTTAAGTTCCAACGTGGTTCTATGATTGTAACGGGTAATGAATGCATTTTCGGTGTGAATTAATATGGGTACATGGTCTGAGAAAATATCGTCCTCCAACGTTGACCATTTTAACTGTGTCCCTAATAGTAGTAATATAAGGCCGGAGCTACTCCACTTCAAGGTCACCCATGTAAATCTTATGGGATTTATTTCAAGGTCAAGTGAGTTTTCTCATTATGCCAGAACGCGCTCCACGTGTCAAGGACGTTTGAAGCATGCTTTTGGCGGGGAATATTTGGAGCAGGTCAAGTAATATAGGACCGGAGCTACTCCACTAGGTCATGAGTTCATTGAAGGTCAAGGTCAGAGCTAAAACTAGAAATTACTGGTATAAACAAGTTTAAACATGTTGTGATAGGTACTCCACGTCATAAAGGAACTACTTCAAGATCACTCGTGATGACTTTCAAAACTAAGAAGAGGTTACATTTTCGTAAGCTATGCATAAAAAGTAGGTCATATCTGCATAGTGGGGGTAGTTTAGAGTAACAATATAAGGAAATAGGGGGTAGTGAGTGTTGTGTGTGTGTGTGTGTATAACATGTGGATGGCATACGCTCAAGAGCAATGGATCAAAGCATCCGACCTGAGAACAGCGGTGGAACGCTTGAAACAAGAATTTTCGGCATTAGTATTCGATGCTGAACATGAGGCTGTTTACGGACGAGGTGATTATAGTGAAGCGGAGTGTAACGTGTTAGTGAAAAAGTATGAAAAAGGAGTAACGATATGTGAAAAGTTTTTAAATTTAAAAAAAATATGTGGAAAATGTTTTGTAGAAGAACTTAAAGCTGTACAATTGCATCAGTTTTGCAACGACATAAAAAAATGGGCAGCATCTCCTGATGGTAGCAGTTATTCATCATCAAATGCAGATTAGCCTACTGGTGCAATTCCCCCCTCTACCTTGAAAAATATATATATAGAGAGACAGTTCCGGTGGAAACTATAATTCAAAAGCGTGCTTGAATCAGTAAAGATGGATCTATCTGCATTGAACAGTAGCACTTTCTGTAAACCCTTCACGAATGTAAAAGAGTTTGAGGTGGGTGCAAAATATAAAGTGATTGATATCGATACAATCGACACGAAGTATGGGAAGCATATTGTCATTGAAACTGAAAACTTTAAGTGTATACTTCCTTTACGATTTTATGAATACTTCAAAAAAGAAGATCGCATTGAAACGTTTAAACAAGGTCTGACTGAGAAAGACGTGTACATCACCAGTACCGGAACTGTAGGAAAGACAACGAATTTAACATTTCTGTAAAATAATAATAATAATAATAATAATAATGTATATCCATGTATAATTGTTTGAAAATAAAAACTATAAATATTTTTAATTGCAAATAGTGACTTTTATTTCTTGATTAAATGAAGAGTAGATACATCATAATGAGGAGAATTGTTATTGATGAGACTAAAAATGTAGTGTATAATATGATAGTGTGGTCCTTTGCTTATCGTAATGCAAGAAGAGGGCTGTGGGAAAATTTGGCGCTGGATAGATTACGTTTCCGTCGTAAATTAAAACAATTGGAATGCATTTTATCACCCGTACTACAAGAACAACATCGTGCTGAGGTATATCATGATAGATTTACAAGAACTGTTCTCCCCTCCACCATCATAATAATGTTATGAGGTGGGGGGGAAAACGTATAATAATTATAAAATATATATTTACGGTTACAAATTGATCAATTCTTGTAGTCAACACACAAGTTCATTGAAATGAATTTTAAAAGACTGTACATGGATAGCAAGAATAGTTGTAATAATAATTTCTTCACATGTTCGTATTGGTGTTGTAATGATGGGGATAGTTCTACCACAGCAGCTATACCTACCGAATGCTCTTCCATAACTGAAAATTTACATAACACCGCTACTGTTGAACGTTTAATTGATTGCTACTCAAGTTTCAAACATATTTGGAAATGAAATTTTTTTGTTCCCAAGAAACTGAAAACCACATTGATTGGTCAAATATCAACGAGGAGACGGACATTGAATACGAGAATAGTTCAGAATTGCTTGGTAACAATTTTACCATTTTTTATAATTGGGAAGTAGTTAAAGGCGCATCATCATCATCATCATCATCATCAGAAAGGTTATTAAAAAGCATAACAATTCAGCAAAACCACGGTCGTTACTGTACGTTAAACAAGAACGACTCTGAAGAGCTTTTCAACTTAAAGGATATAATTAACTATAGGTTGGATTTACTGGAATCATACGGTCTCCCCTGTTTCTTTCAAAATCTCAGCGAGCAAGTCAACAACTACCGCCACTTTCGTAAGATGGAGTATGGTAATGATGAAACAAACAGCGATAACATTTATCATGACTTTGAAAATGTGTTAAATTACAAGTATGATATAAATTCTCACAATACAGTTTGTATGATGGAGCTGTTGCATTATCGACCTAGCTATTTGCTGTATCACATATATGAATAAATAAAATATTGATAAAAAATCTGCCTGTTCTTGATCGTTACCTATAAATATAACAATTCCTCCTTCACACAAACAATGTTAGTTTGGAAGCGGAGAAGTGCACGTGGGGTGGTCTGGTTAATACTCTCCTTAATAAGCTACCCGTTGAGCTCCATATTCCAGGGTATCAGTATTGTGGTCCCGGAACTAAATTAGATAAAAGGCTTCAGCGTGGTGATCCAGGTATCAACCTTCTAGACGCTCACTGCAAAGCTCACGATATCAGTTATAGGGATAGTAAAGACTTGGTTAGTAGACATCGAGCTGATTATATTTTGGAAAGAAAAGCTTGGGACCGTGTTAAGGCACCCGACGCAAAGTTAGGTGAACACACAGAGGCTTTAGCTGTAGCAGGTATAATGAAGGCAAAACGAAAGTTAGGGATGGGTGTTAGCAACAAAACGATCGCGTAGCAGTCTATTGAAATTACATGGAATAATTAGCAAGAAAATGAAAAACAGTCCTAGAACCATAAAGGCTATAAAATCAGCTCTTACAGCAGCAAAACTGACTGTAAAAAGATTAGGTGGGAAGGAAGTAAGCGTTCCCAGAGTAATTCCGCTACCTAAAGAGGGTGGATTTTACCATTTCTTATACCGTTATTTGCGGGATTATCTGCGGTCGGTGCTTTAGCTGGAGGGCAGCGGTATTGCAAAAGCAGTTAACGCATCAGTAGTGCAAGGAAAATGTTAGATGAAACTTCGCGCCATAATCGTACAATGGAGGCCATCGCTGTAAGACAGAAAACCGGTGGGGTGATATTTTTGAAACCCTATCGGTCAGGAGGAGGTATGGCTTTGCACTTGAAACCAATAATAAATAAAAAAAAAAAACTTCAAAAATTACCGAAAGGATCGATTTACTAAAGAGACAAATTTCACTAAAACTTACAAACCACTCATTGAACCACTTGCAAACATTGCAAAGAAAATCGAACCGTTAGTAAAGACGGAGCCGAAGGATGCTGAGGAGGAGGAGGTATTCACAAAACCGTCACCAAAACGTCATTCCTCCCCTATCAAAAAGAAAAGGTTGCCGATTCAGCAGTATGGTACCACACCGTCAATACCTTATCATTTGCGAGGAATTAACAAACGAAGATCATCTTCTTTTAGTAGTAGTAGTAGTAATTATGTTAGTCCATTCGCACAACTTCCGTATTTTCAAAGAAATCCTCTGCGTCAAGATACACCATCGTTCCTCGAGACTAGTGTGATTGGAGAAATTACACCCCAAGTGGAAGAAGAAGAAGAAGAACATGTAGCGAATACCACCGATTCTATTTCACTCAATACCTCTGCATCGAGAGAATTTCTGGAACAATATGATCCATTACCACGAATATGCATAGAACGCATGCTAAGCGATGCATCGAATGCAATTGATACCACTTTATGGAGTTCTTTACGACATTTCAAGCGATAAGTGGGCAATTGGCAAGACACCGGTAAAGATAGACGGAAAGGATTTGATTATTAAGGGAGTTCGGTATAACGGTACGAGTGGTCTCTATGATCTAATAATAATGAATGAACCAGACAAACGTCTAATAACTAGCGAAGACGAGACGAACTATACACAAATCTTAATTGCCACTAATGCAGCTCGTCGTGATAACAACCCGGATGAACAATTGAAAGGTACACGTGCCAAAAAATATACAGGGATAATTAAACCCTTACTGGAGAAGGTGGAGGTGAAGGAGAAAAAGGGGGGTGAAGTTACAATATTCAAAGAAATTGGACGACCAGTTGAATACAAATACTGGAACAACGTGCATGAATTGATTCAAGATTTGGAGGTCCTGTGGGCTGAAAAAATGGCCGGTAATACTGGTCTCGTTAATGATATCATATCAGTCGTGGAAGAACTATACGAAGATGGATATATTGAGAAACCCTCCGAAAACTTTTTTAGTCAACTATAGTTCGCGCAATGATGGACAAGTTTGGACGCTCTCATGTTCACGCTCAATTCCATAAACTGCTAAAATCGCAATTCTCCATTACCGACGATAAGTTTAATGTCGAAAATAAGCGTTTAACTAACGTAGCCGATCCCATCGAACCTCAAGACGCGCTAACCTTACAGCACTATCAACTGACGAGGTTCCATTTAAATGGGAACCGCTTAAGAGCAGTAGCCGATCCTCAAGAAGACCCCGATGCCATAAATAAAGGTTACCTCGAGTTTTGTCTTCAGTTAGTGACGTCACTTATAAATGATGCTCGTAATTATGTTGAGGTAGTACAAGCAGATTTAAATGCAACTAAAGAAACGTTAAGTAAAGGATGGAACGATAAGGAAGGATGGAACAAGTGGTAAACGAGTTGAATAAACCGGCACGCAAAAATTTCCCTCGTAGACGCACTATTATTAAGGGATTCGATGATCTATGGCAAGCCGATTTAGCTGAATTTATACCTTACTCCAAACAGAATAAGGGCTACAGATACATCCTGATAGTTATCGACTGTTTCTCTAAATACCTATGGACGAGAGGTTTGAAGACGAAGACGGGGGTAGAAGTTATGAAAACTATGCAAACCATTTTTAAAGAACGGTCTCCCAAAAATCTTCAAACAGATGCTGGAAAAGAGTTCTACAATAAGCATTAACAGCACTAAAAAGGCTAGCATAGCAGAAAGAGTGATTAGGACAATCAAGAATACCCTGTATAAAAAATTTGGGGTGCATGGAAAATACGTATGGATTGGTCCACTTCTCGAAGAAGTGACGACAGAGTACAATAACCGTAAACATCGAACGATCGGAATGAAACCTAGCGAAGTAAATGCTAACACAAAGCTTAATGTATATTCGAATCTGAAAATCTTTAATAAAAACCATCGGTTTATGGTGGGTGACATAGTCCGCATTAGTAAATTTAAAAGCATCTTTGATAAAGGTTATATGCCAAACTGGTCTAGTGAACTTTTCAAGATTGTTAAAGTACGCGTAACCAATCCGGTCACGTACTTGCTAGAAGACATGAAAGATCACCTATACCAGGTGGATTTTATGGACAGGAACTGCAAAAGCTAAATATCCGGATGTGTACTTGGTGGAAAAGGTCATTCGACGTAAGAAGAATAAAGTGTACGTGAAATGGTTGGGATTAAACGAATATCGTGGATCGACGATGACAATAAGTTTTATAAGCATATTATTGTTAACTACTTAACTAGAAATAAAAACTCAAATTTATAGCAATAGAGGATTGTATAATAAGCTCATTTGTATTTCAATAATGCCGGTAAAAACAACAAGCAGTTTGGAACACTTAAATTACTGTAGAAAGCATCACTATTGGTTTAATAACGGATATAAATGTCCGGCTTGTATAGGTATCGACTAATATGAATAATAAATTATTGTAATATAGTGTACTTAAGGTACAGACTAACATAGGATGTAATTTCTGTAAGAAAAATAATAATAAAAGACAAATTGTAATTTATTTTTTTTATTAATAAAAACACACTGATATATACATAATTTTTTGTTTAATCTATCTAATTATCTTATGTATTAGATCTAAAGTGTCTCTGTAGTCCTCAAACTTAACTGATGGCCATTTCCCAGAGTCAGGTCCGCTTGTCCAACCTAACCGTTCCCTTTCCGACCTTTTCAACGTTTTCCAGAATCCAGTTGTATATTGTGAAATGTTCATAATTTTTTTTGACGGTTCAAAAGTGTATTTAAAGTTTTGCTCATTAATTACATCGATATATAGCTTAAGTGATTTACAGTTAGCATAATAAGCAGCAGTTGAAATAAATTCGTTAGTAGCCCAAGTAATGTCATGATAATGTTTCTTAATATTTTCGATACTATATTGTACTTTAGGTGTAAAGCAATTATCATTATCGTTTAGCAAGTTACATACATATCTTTTAAATGAAATTTTTAAATTTAAGGAAACATTAATTTGACCAATTACATTTTCTAATTCTATATCAGTTATAAAATCTTTTTCTACACAAACTTCTAATAACATTTTAATATAACGGTCTAACTTAACCTTTACGTTAAATAATGTGTTAATCGTATCGATACACGCTCCATCTGCATTCTCAGCATACCACTTAAAGCATTAATCAGGTATTACAATGTTCTGAAGTATGTTAGCAACTAGAATATAAACCTCTATAGAACCCTTCCCCATTAAGGCATGCTTCAAAAATTTCTTATAGATTTCTTGCGAGGAATGTTGTAATTCCTCATCCATTTTTTTTTAGAGATTGTTGATTACTCATTTTATGATTTCTACAACAACAAAAGAAAAGTATAAGATCATGTAACATTAAATCCCCAAGGACGAGTATCAGTTAACCCAAAATGTATTAATCTTTTATCATCATAAGGACCAAGAACCACCTTATTTTGTTTTATTGTAAACACCGAATGTTTTTTTGATCTTATAAGACGCTGGTGACGCTTTACAATGTTATAGTCGAACAGAGCCCTTTTATAATCATCTAATGTAACTTGTCTGACACTAGCCGATGTAGAACCTTTGGACTTCTTTACAACTTTGTGTTGGTTAACAGAGTATGCATACATTTTTGAGCGTAAACTAACAAACTCTAACATAATTTTACCGTGATTTTCATCTTTCATTAATCCTGGCACTTTTTTGTTAACATCCTTATATTTGCGAACATTTTCCATAAGTTTACCAAAAACGCTATTAATCATTAATTTAAAAAAGTTCTTATCAAATTCGTTTTTTGATTCCTGCCTTAACATTGTGTTCAAAGCTATATATGTTTTAACCACGCCGACTGTTTGAAACGTAAAACCGATTTACTTTAACTAGTCTTAATCCCTGCTCAATACATTTTTAAATTCCTATAGTGAAGAACGTAGTTACGTTTTGGGTACAATGTGAGCAATAATTTCTTTAATTTGGATTTGGAATACGGGTTTATCATGCTCAGGTGCAAAGGTAGATCGCTATGGGACTCATGTAACTGTGTGGGAATCCAAGTCACAATCTATGATGAACCCAATGTCTGAATCGTTAGGATTATTTAATATGCATTCAATATTAGGCTCATCGATGAAAGAATATTCATATGGTAAATTCTTCCATTGTTCTTCCATAAATTGTTAATATCATAATAAATTAAAAGCTCGTTGGGATACTAGAATCGTAGCTTTCACCCATGTATTTATTATTAGCTTTCGCGTAACGGTTGGAACACTGCGATACTCCTCCTCTAATACCTCTTTCGATGAACATAACCATGTCGATATCGGTAAAAGTTCTAATCTAACAGAAATTTTTAACATTGCATCAAATGCCAAACCTGGCGCTGTATAATAATAAAGAGGGTCCAGTTGATATGCGCTTAAGCAGGTTCGAAAAATTTTCAAAACATCCCCAAAAGTAAAACATCTGTTTTAGATATAAATCCAGTATTGACCTAACGTTTCAAGTCTAAACGTATTCCAAACATTAACGGCATGCATATAATCTTTATCCGTAATATCTTTGTTTTGAAGCTTACTAAAAATGCAGTTTTGGAGGTAAAGTAGTTTCATTAAGTTTATCCCAAGAATCAACATATTCATATGGAAAGACTCCTTACAAACTAATAAATTAAATTCATTATCACTATTACAATTTGATCGGGTAATATTTTTTATCATTCTCCAAATATGATGACAATTTCTCAATACTGCTACTCATGAACCTAAAGTCAATAAACCTATAGTGTATCTTTGTATTGTTGACTAATTTGGTGAATGAAATGTATTTTCTTTATTTAACGGTAAAAGTTTGACCTGGCCCGGAAAACCGTTTGCTAATTCGCGAATAATAAAGTGTTAATCGTAACCACTAAGATTGTGAAATACTACAGGTATAACATGGAACACCTTAAAATTTAAATTACAACCTCTGTGTGCCGCGGATCTATACTTTCCTGTCAAATGATCGTGGTCTCTAACTTTAATATTATCCCCGTAAATGGTTTCCTACAAATATGACATACTACCGCATTCTCAAAATCTTTAATCTGATCTTGTTTAGGTTATCCATTGGTACAAATATTAATATATTGTTAACCCAATACGCCAAATTTAATAATTCATTAACAAACCACGTAATACAATCCTCGCCCTGTACAACTGAAATTTAGATAATGAGTCGTTATAAGAACATTTCAAATAATAAGCTATACTAAAGGGAACATGTTTTAATACACGTATACTTCCTTCATCGTCACCAGAGGATTTTCAAGTATGCTTTCAAGGTCTGCATAAATGACGAACGGTACTTTTCTTGATATGTGAAATGTTTAAATTCAAAATTTTTCATCGTCACTCATCGGTAATCTAGAGGAACACGTATTAATTCGTGACGAGTATATGCTTTTCTAAAAGAATGTTTGTAGAAATGATTCAGACATCGATTACAAAAATTTTTATGATCCCTATTGGATAGTTGTAAACAAGCTGACATACTTTTTATCCAAGTAAAGTGATAAAATGTATTATTATTACTATTAATGTAACTTGGTATACCTTTTCTGCACCACATTTGTTTTTTGAATCGCAAAATTAAAATCAGTAAATTAATTGACTCTCTGTTATTCATGTGGTTCTTACTTAATAAAAATGGAAACACTTTTTACCCTTTACACAATATAAGTTAATTGAAAGGTTGTTTAACTTTTCAAATTTGCCGATGTCGTTTAATTTAATAGGAAACTGAATAGATTCATATTTTAAAATATCGCTAAAATGAGGATAACTAAAAACTCTATCGTTATGATTTTGTACTGGAAATAAAGCAGATACTATGGCCCACAAGAAACAGTATTCATCATTATTTTTACATTAACAACTGCCCTTCATTGCTATGAAATTAGGTACTTTAACATACGTCGAAACACCTCCCTTATAGGAATGTAATTATTAATATTAACCTTTAAGTGTAAAATTTCTTGCAATGCCCATCCCGAATCCCTTTCCGCAAACTCTTCTAATTTTGCCTGAAGTTTATCGAATACATGCGTTTTGTACCATTGTTTAAGATCGGTACCAACATCTATAATTTCATTTTGGAAGCAAACGTTTTTAAGTCAAGCTCAAGGTTTTGAGGTTGAATGAAATGACATGCTAAAACGACATTTACTTTAAGCATTGATTGTCGTAACATTACATTAATTTTTCTCGAAAACTTTTATAAGCACATTTCAAGAATACTAGCGGATCTTTAATATTTAAATTGACTATAATACCTGTAAGTAATCTGTCATTGAAGCAAGATTGTACATCGTGCCACTGTAAGTTACTTGAACTAATTGCTACACCAGCGCCTCTTTTATCTAAAGTCTGTCTTAATTGATTTAATTTCGCCAGATAACATTTGAGAATTGATAAATTACTTTCAAGTCTAAGTGGATTTTCATTTACAGTATACATTTGAAATTTTAATAAATTTTTTCAAAGTCCTGATATTATTTCTTAACATATGAATATGCCTGGTTATTTCATCCTTAGTTTTCAATAGTTTAATAGCTTTTCGAATTACCTTAATTAATTCACTACTTGTAACAGAAACCGAATGTATATTCATATCTAATTATTTTAACTGCTTATTTACCTTAGAAGCTATAATATTAAATGTAAACAAATATTATTTAAATTCCCACACACACGAACAATTTTAAAAAATCAGCGTAACTGGGGAGTGACCGTTTTGTTAACTATTTTCAGACTACAAAAACACTTTAGAACTTACAAAGACAATTGTCGGAAGGTAATCGCTCTTTAACTTTAAGCTGCGATATCTGCCATCTTACCGTACATCATCGGTTTATATACCTTCTCAAGTTAACGATAGAGGGTACAATAACCCGATGGTCAACGAGTTTATGGAACATTGATGTCCTTCAAAAGATAAGAAATAGAGCAAAGGTTATAAAATAGTAAAGCGCATAAGACAATACATATATATAATGAACCAAGACCGCCTTTCAATATCGTAAAAGATTGACAACCAAAGCGCTTAAAGTTATTTATTTACCATTTTTTGACATTTTGGGCATTTCCGTGGGTGAATGACCTCAAAAAAAAATTGCCAAAAATGTAATTTGACAAAATTTACCAAAAATGTAATTTGACACCAAAATTACCAAAAATGTAATTTGACACCCCAAAATTACCAAAAATGTAATTTGACAAAAATTACCAAAAATGTAATTTGACACTAAAATTACCAAAAATGTAATTTGACACCCCAAAATTACCAAAAAATGTAATTTGCAAAAATTACCAAAAAAAAAGTTATTTTAACCTCCAAAATTACCATAAAATGTAATTTGACACCCACAAAATTGTGTAAAAATGTAAATTTGACAACCCCGAAATGTCATGAAACGTAATTTGACACCTCAAAAATTACCTTAATATAATGTAATATGATACCCTCCAAAAATTATAGAAAATTGCCAACAATTAAAGTTTGACATCCAATTGATTATACTACCTGTTGTCAAAAATTTTGCTACTAATTTTATAGATCACATAATTACCTTGGGTTAGTCCCTTAACCTCATTTAAGTTAACGAACTAGTGTAGTTTTTTTTTTATTATTTTTTTCTAAAGTGTTTTAATTGTTGTTATTTGTAAAATAAATGTTTAATTCTTTTTCGGCTTTTTTTCTTATAGTGAAATATTCAGATCACCTATAATGTGTAGAGGTTTTGAAAATAAACGTTTTAATTCTTTTTACTTTTTTCCTTAAGGTGAAATATTCACATCACCTATAACTATAAAGTGTAGAGATTATACATCAAAAAAGTATTGCAATTTTACATGTGGAATTAAACATAAACAGTAAAAAATCATAAGTAGTTGCATAACGATTTTACACAATTTTTCCAAGTTCAAAATCTTTTTGATGTCACTAAAGTTTTAGTAAGATGAAATTTGTTTTTCGTTACATGATTTCGTTAAATATTATACTTAAATACAGTTTTAAAGATTCTTGTTATAGGATACAAATTTCCGTAATAAAACATCTAACTCGGTAACATAATAATAATATTTAGAACAAAATCTCAAATTATACATGATTTCTAAAAATGTACATACTTTTCTTAAAACAAGCATTAGAAATTTATATTCATATCTTGGGTTAGTCCCTTAATCTTATTTAAGTTAACGAACTACTCTCACAATGTTCGTTCATTACCCTTATCATTTCCGCTTGTTAACAAAACCTACACCTATATATACGTTTAACATTGCACTTCTTATTCAGTTATTATAGTACATCTACATTGAAATAACACACGTATACTTTATACATTACAATGGCGTCTTTATCCAAAAACCAAATTGAGTTTAAAAAGAAAAACGAAAACCACAAATACTGCAGCACTTGCTGGTGCAGCCAGCTAAAGTACTCTGTATCACTACCGCAGCCACTACCACCATTATCATCACCTGCAGATATTCCTGTATAAGTATCCGGGACAGTGATGTCGGAAGACTTTGCACGCTACTTCGAAAAGTAAGTTACTTATTTCTTAATTTATGTATGATGATTGCATTATTAATGTGATTATTTTCCACTTACAGTATCTCTCCTGCTACTACCGCGGTAGCATCGCCGGCGTGGATGCGTGGGGGTAAAAACCTCCTGCTGCTCGACATGCCTTCGCAAGGGCACCAACTCCCTGAGACGTGTCAACCCCCCGAGCCCGCGGTAAGGCTGCATCATCTGCGGGAAACAAATTTGGAGTGGCTGCGTGATTTCTGCATTTCGAACCAAGATCGTGTGGCTGAACTTAGCAATCGTGTGGCCCGGCTAACTAAGGAGTTAGCTGAGGCCACGGACGATGCATCGGCCGAAAAAACTGGTCGGAATGCAGAACTAGTGTTTCGTGCCTTGGACAATATGGATCCTTAGAGTGTTAAGTGTAGTTTAGTGTAGTTTAGTTTTTTTTTATTATTTTTTCTAAAGTAGTTTTAATTGTTGTTGTTATTTGTAAAATAAATGTTTAATTCTTTTTTCGGCTTTTTTTTTCTTATAGTGAAATATTCAGATCACCTATAATGTGTAGAGGTTTTGAAAATAAACGTTTTAATTCTTTTTACTTTTTTCCTTAAGGTGAAATATTCACATCACCTATAACTATAAAGTGTAGAAATTATACATCAAAAAAAGTATTGCAATTTTACATGTGGAATTAAACATAAACAGTAAAAAATCATAAGTAGTTGCATAACGATTTTGCACAATTTTTCCAAGTTCAAAATCTCTTTGATGTCACTAAAGTTTTAGTAAGATGAAATTTGTTTTTCGTTACAAGATTATCCATTTATTTCGTTAAATATTATACTTAAATACAGTTTTTAAAAGATTCTTGTTATAGGATACAAATTTCCGTAATAAAACATCTAACTCGGTAACATAATAATAATATTTAGAACAAAATCTCAAATTTTACATGATTTTTAAAAATGTACATACTTTTCTTAAAACAAGCATTAGAAATTTATATGCGAAAATGCGAACTTATGATTTTATAATATAGTTAAAAATCAAACTTCATAACACATTATTTATTTATTTTGCACCCTTCTTATTTTTAAACTCTTCATCTTCAGCTTCACCTCGTACATTTCCAACGTTCTCATCACTATATAATATAATTGTTAGACTAATGTTATTTGTAAATAAATGTTTATTTTTCTATTTTACTTTATTTCTTATAGTGAAATATTCAGATCACCTATAATGTGTAGAGGTTGTGAAAATAAATGTTTTAATTCTTTTTCCTTAAGGTAAAATATTCACATCAACTATAACACAGTTTTAATAAGATGAAATTTGTTTTGTTACATGATTATCTATTTATTTCGTTAAAATATTATACATAAATAGTTTTTAAAAGATTCTTTTTATAGGATACAAATTTCCGTAATGAAACATCTAATTGGGTAACTTAATATTTGGAAGAACAAAATCCCAAATTTTACATGATTTAAAAAATTTACATACTTTTCTTAAAACAAGCATTAGAAATTTATATGGAAAATGCGACATAAATTACCTTCTAAATTTTAATTTTTCATATAACCCTCCAACCTCTTCTTTCACTCAACAATAATTATATTGTTCTTTTTTTTAATAATGTTATTTTCTATTTATTTCATACACCCTAAATTATTTAAATTTTAATTTTTCATAAACCTCCAACCTTTTTTTGTAAATGTTTTTGTTCTTTTCTTTTTCCCTATTTATACTAATTTTAAAATTTCTTAATACAAATCAACACAAGGAACCTTTTTATTTAAACAATCCCAAAACCGTAAATTTCTTCTTTTCTTTTTCCCATGAATTATTTATTTTTACCTTCTAAAAATTTATACAATCCCTACAACAATAATCTTTGCCTTACCATACACTTTTAATTTCTAAAATTTAATAATTAAATTATTAATTTTATTTTTCTTTACCACCTCCAAAATTTTTCCCCAAAAGTTTAAACGTCCTTGGGCGTCCTTCTGGCTAATAAAAATCCTTACCTTAAATAAACCCAAAGATTTAATTACCTTAAAAGCTCCGGCCTTTTTCTCTTTTCTCCAAAAACTTCTTTTACAACTTCTAAGAAATTATGTTCCCTAGAATAAATACCTTGATAAATTTTAATAGAATTTAATAATATTAAAAAAATTCCAAAGCCTCCGCCGAAATTTAAATGCCAAACCATTTTCCGTTTTATTTAACCTTCGATATTAAAAACTTTGGAAAAAAAGTTATGTAAATTAAATTTTCTTTAAAAAACGTTACATTCTTCTAATAAAAAAGTTATTCAATGAAAAATTTGAATAAATTCAATTTAGAATTTTCATTCCTAAATTCAGTCGTTCAAAAATTCATAATCATAATTTTCCTTTTGTATTATTAAGGTATTTTTAAACTTTGAAAATTTGAAAAAAACAAAATCGGTCCATAAAAAACCCATTCCCGGCCAAATTTCTCCCAAATAAATCAACCTAATCCTCATAAAAAAGCTTAAATCAAATTTTAAGTACGTAAATATTTTTTCCGGGATATGGATAAAACAAAT